>JAVSBT010386627.1:0-10951 GCA_033118115.1 Pharyngocirrus eroticus
TCCCAAGAAATTTAATCTGAAAATCCCAAGTCCCAAACAATTAAAAAGGCCAAATCCCAAGTCCCAAGGAACCCCTCACATCCCCTTTCCAATACATGTATAAGATATTTTGGAATACTCTATGCAAATTGGAACACCTTGTTCCTTTTTGTCATAAAAGGCCGAATCATGTCATTTTCCATAGTTTAAAGGAAAAATGATTCAATGCTCTTAACTAAAGCTTTATTTCATAAAAGAAGACATTTCAATTTTTCACAGTATAATGTGATACCTCATTAAAAAAAATTGTTAATGTATTAATTGTTCATGCATAAATAATGGAATCTGCATCTATATAATCAGTATATAAGAGATGCAAATACATAATATTTCAACAATTTGTAAAATTCACTATTTACCCCAAGTTTATTATACTTGTACTCCTGCTGAAATATTTCAGGAGGTGTAAGATGTTTTTGAAATAATACATTATTTGTTTTTTGTTCAGATTTTAACAAAGTATATAGAGAAGAATCAGAGGCTTGTGCAAACCTCTTAGGAATTAATCCAAATATATTTTTAACAGTTTTTAATTCTGGAAATTTGAAAAGAAGCAGTGCAGCTATGTTATAGTTTTTGTTTATGATTGCATCTGACAAAGGGTTAATCCCATGGACTGTTGGTACAGAAGCATTTGCACCTGCTTTAATCAAAACCCAAGCAATCTCTGTGTGATTGAGTCGCACAGCCAATGATAAGGCAGTATGCGACTTATCAGAAGGTTTACTATTCTTTTTGGGGAATTCATCGATATATCCAACAAAATGTTTTACCAACATTTTTGTCATTTTAACACTTTGTTTATAGACTGATATAAGAAGTGCTGTTTCACAATGTAAGTCAATTGTACAGAACCAAATATTTTTTACACCATAAGTTAGAAGATATTTAACACTTTTCACCTTGTTTCCCTTTACTGCTAATGAAAGTGTTATACCATCATCAATATCAAGAGGGCACAGTTTCAACATATCTAAAGAACCAATGTGGGCTGCCATGTGACATAGATTGGTTTCTTGTTTGTCCCATAAAAAATTTAACACCGGTTTGGTGAAAATCACAGAAGCAAGTTTGACATAATCCTTTTGTATTGCCTTGATTAATAATGCTGCTGAGACATCTACTGCAACCCTTTCCAACATTCCAAATTGAATCATTATGTCTATCAATGTGCTTTTGCTTTCGTCAAAATCTTTTGAAAGTATATTTGTTATAAGTGCATATATAACATCTTCATCAGTTGTACTTTGATCAAATAAATCTGGGAAATGTTGAGAGAATTTTTCTATCATTTGTGCATTTCCTGTCACTATTGCTATATCCGTTACTGATTTTAATCTTGTTTCTACGAGATTTGAGAGAAACCCACAAGATGTATTTTGTGCACCATAGTCTAACAAAAATAGAACATTCTCTGTCTTGTTTCTCCACAAGGCCATACACAATAATTCTCCATGATGAAGAAGAACATATTTAGAAAACAGTCTTAATACCTCTGTTGAAGCATTTCCCACTGCAACATAAATTGGAGATGTTGTAGAATTTTGGTCAGGTGTCACATAGAATGCTATTTCAGGCCTTTTGGAGAGGACATGTTTTATCATTCTGTAATTATCAAACATTACAGCTGTAGCCAATGTTAGTGCAGCCTCCTTTTTGGACAATTTTACTATAACCTTCATGGACATTAATTTTGACATCAAAGCTGTATCGTTGTTCATAACAGATGATATTAGTAAACTAGAATAAAATATAGTCTTGTTATCATTCGTACCATTCCAATAGGAAAAAATATCCCTCCAATCATTTGTAATGTTAAGAAGATCTTTTACCAAATCAGAAGTGTTTAGTTTATGTGTAATATTAAACAAATCTTCAACCACACCAGAAGTGTTTTGTGCATCTTTTCTACTGTAAGGGTTGGCTTTCAACAGCTGTTCATCATTTCCTTTTTTAAAGGAAGAAGTCATTATGTGAAATAACTCTGCGTCATCAATGTCACAATAATCTGCTAACATCTTCATCATATTTGGATTTTTATTTCCTGCTGCCACAATGCAAGGGTTAAGTCCTTTACTTACCATGAAAGGAATAATATCTGGCTTGTTCTTGAAAAACATTGAAACAAAGGTGACGTTATCTGTTTGGAGTGCCAAAAACAAGATCTCAGCAGATATTTCATTAGAAATAGATGTGAAAACTCCAATTTCAATCAGTGTGTTAACCAATTTTGTATTACTTGCCAAATCTCTATCAAATAAATTTAAAAATAAAAACTTATATGCTTCATTACTGTTTCTGCCTTGGTAAATCAGATTTGGAAAATGCTGCAATAGTATAGTAATCATCTGTGCATTTTTTCTTATTACTGCTGCATCCAAGACTGATTTAAAGGGCATTTGTTTTCCTAACACAAAATTACATTGTGTATTTTTGACACCATGTTTTAACAAGTAGAACACATTCTCAACATTTTGAAGCATAACAGCAATGCATAGTAGCTCACCATCATCTAGTGAGACATATTTTGAAAAAACTTTCAACATTTCTGGTGAAACCTTATACACTACCAATGTACTAACTGATTTGATAGTCTCTTCTATGGCTTCCTTAGGCATTTTAGAAATGATAAGTGATACTGTTTTAGCATCAGTTTTTAATACAGCTAATTTTAACAAAATTGTCATATTTTGTGATGATATTTGCTCTATTGCGTTTGCCTTTATCAATGTTGTTAGATATTCTGTTTTGTTATTCAAGACAGCATTCGTAAGCCAATGCAAATACACTTCATTCTTATCTGATTTGTAAGGAATCAAATATGGGAAATGTTTAATCAATTTGTCAGCAATTTCATTTTTTTCTCTTAATAAAGCCAATTCCAAAATAGAAATATTCTTAAGGCCAAGTGCTTCACAACTTGTATTTTTCACTCCCAATTTTGTCAAATATTCTAGGTTCTCTGTATTATTATTCATTACAGCAACACACAAAATGTTTCCATCATCAAAATTAACATACTTGGAAAAAACCTGTAGCATTTTTGAAGAGCCTATGCCTACTGCTAGCATAGCTGATGTTACATTTGTTCCTTCTGTTTCATTTGACAATTCTGGCATATGGGAAAGTAACTTTGAGACAAAGAAGACATTGTCCATTTGTATTCCAAGGTTGAGATAGGCGGTGCCATTTTCTGCTGTGATAGTTTCAACTGCACCTCTTTCTAATTGTTTATTGACAATTTCAGTTCTATTATTCACAAGTGAAATGAATAAGGCTTCATTAATGAGCTCAAACTGTCTATCATTGTAGTGGCTAGCTTTATATTTGTGGAATATGGCTTCAAAATCATCACCAAGCTTCTTGTATCTATGAAGATTCTTTTCCCCAGTTGAACAGCTACACACTTTAGGTTGAGACACACAGGTGTTATTGGTAGCCCCCAATGCCCATAGATATTCAACAATGTGCATATGTCCATTAGAAATTGCAATACACTGGGTTGTTCCATCGTCCAGACTAGTATATTTGGATAATTCCTGTAGTATTTCAAGATGACCATATTCAGCTGCAATATGATGTGTGTTTTCATCAAATGCTATTCCTGGGACTGATTCTAATAAGTATCTGACAAGCTCAAGATTTGAATTTTCAATAGCACTATATATATCTGCCTTAAGCATATATTCCTTTACACAAGTAACAATTTCTGTTTTGACCTGAATTGTAATTCCAGCTTTTATTAAAAGAATTGCAGTGTCAGTGTGATTTTGAGCTATAGCAACTTCAAGTGGAATATGGTCACATTGATCATTTGGATCCAAAGGAAAATGTTTCAATAATTCACGTGCAATGTTTGTATACCCATAAAATACTGCTATTTGGATAGGATTTAATATAGGAACAGATGTAATATTCAAAATTGACCTATAAGTTTCCCTCAAAAAACCGACTGGACCATTCGAATCCTTTATATTTATAGAGATCTCACCTTCCATAAAATCATATATTTCTAGGAGGTGATTTACTGTCTCAATCTTTCCACTTAGTGTGGCCACATGCAGAAGTATGATTTTTTCCCAGGAATTGTTGATATATTTTAATCCTGTGTTTTCATCCACCTTGATGAGATGGTTGATGATATCTATATGCCCATTAAAGACAGCCACGTGTAAAGGCCAATACCCTTCATCCATAAAGCGTGATTCTCTTGACAACCAGTGGTCATTAAATAATTGCTTAACAATGGCTAAGTTATTCGACTGTATTGCAGGAACCATGTATTCAACTGACAGTTCTGTCAAATCTTTTGATAGGTGTTCCATTAGAATCACCACTGATTCAGTATTGTTGAAGGAAATTGCATATTCAAGTGCAGACTTGCCGGTCCTTTTTTTTGCAATGGGATAATGGCTCAGGAGTATTTCAAGTATGTCTGCAAAGTTCATTATAGCAGCAACTTTAACAGGATTTAGACAAAATTCCCCATGAAGTCCCTTGCAAACTGTCACACATTCAAAACCAGAGTCAATGAGATAAGAAACGGTTTCAATATGACCTCCAAATGTAGCAATGAGCAGTACTTCATTCTCATTTTGGGCAACCAAGGGGGATAGTAAATATTCTGCAAAACCTTCATGAAGGATAGTAAAAGGATCGTTTAGACCAAGGATAACAGTATGGGAGAGATCTTTGAGATCCTTTTGACCTGACAAAGAAGACATAGAATATCTTAACATTTCAGTCTTTCGCCGATAATCAGCTGTGGGACTTTTTGTATCCCAAATAACAGTATGGGATAGATATTCAGATTCCATTTGACCTGGCAAGAAAGTCATAAAATATCTTAGAACTTCAGTCTTTCCCCAATAAGCAGCAGCATGAAAATGACTTTTTGTCTCCCACATAAAAGGACTGATTGTGGTATTTTTCCAGATCATGTTGTCAAGTAATGCTTCCATAATGTCCAAGTTCTCTTGTTCTAAAGCTATTCTGTAGGTTCGGATTGCCTTTTCATCAGACAAGTTCATAGCTGCACCTGCCTGTATGAGGACTAGAGAAGCATTTGTATGATTCAATGTTATAGAAATATCAAGGGGTGTAACAGAGATTGGCCATGAAAGTTCATCTTCAATAAATTTGCACGATTTTTGAAACAGTTCAGCAAAATATGTATAGTTATCATAACTTATAAGTACTTCTTTTGTACAAAACTGAATAGAGTCTGAACAAAAGATATTCAAAGTAAGAATTATATCTGTCTTTACAATGTGTAACAAATCTTTTAACTTCCATGGGTCATCATAAGTCATGTAAATTGTAAGCAGTTCCTTGTATAACAAATTCCAAAAATCATCCAAAAAACTTTTTATCTCAAATGAAACCAGGCTTTCTTCTTCTATTTTTAGTTTTGGTGCTTTAGAAAATGGGTCAACTACTTTAGATATTACGGTTGGTAAATCACAAATTTCCAAGAAGAGATTGTTGTCTTTGGGGTTGTCAATCAATTGTTGCAGTAGCAACATTATATTTCCTTCCTTAAAAGGAACGTTTTCACAAAGTTCTAAGACTCCAGTCAAGATGTCTCTACTGTACAATGATGTATAGTAATTTCCTGTATGAGCCTGTTTTCTTTCTGTTCGTATAGCCAAATTCAACATTTGTGGAAAGTGTGAGAGCAGTTTCTTGATAGTCGATACATCTCCATTCATAGCAGCAACATGTAAAGCAGATACGTCAGATTCTGCTCCAGTGTTATCGGACCACCCTGGATTGGAATAGCCCTCATGCAAAACCAAATCTATGACACTTTCACTACTTGATAATGCAGCAAGCATTAAGGCATTTCCATTTGTTAGATTTGGGGAGAGAGCCTTGTCCTTAAGAATGTCAATGTGTCCATTGGCTAAAGCATAATGTGAGGGCTGTTGGCCATATTTGTTTGTCCACTGTGATAAGATTGGTGCTTTTTGCAATATGAGCCTTATCATCTCTGGATTACCAACTTTATATGCCAAATGCAACACATTTTCATTGATCTCAGATGTTATAGATATATTTGCCCTATGGTTCACCAATATTTTAAAAATGTCTGTTTTATTCTTTAGAACTGCAATTTGGAGAGCTGTCATACCCAACTGCCAGTCTCTTTTATCAATTATACCAGGGTATTTATTAAGCAGGATTTTTAGTATTATGTCATGGTCAACAAGAACAGCAAGGTGGACTGCACTAACGGTCTCATCTTTATCTGGATCACAAGAAAGAAATGGGTCCAATTTTTCTGTGTTAAGTAATGTTGATACAAGTTTTGTGTTTCCAAATAACACTGCAAGGTAAAATACAAAGTTTTTTGTATGTCTTGCAATGTCCTTTTTTGAATAGTCATGTACTTCTTCTTCCAATATTGAGATGAAATGTCTTTTTTCTGTACCATTTTCCCACTTGTTGATTAAAATTCTTGCAAGATCAGTATTACCAGTTGATATCGCAAAACATAGAAAATCGTTCTCATTATTTACTAGCTTGTGTTGATAATAATACAATGAAAAAGCTTCTTTACTATCTCTAAAATCATTTGGAACTTCAGTTATTTCTTTCAGATGTGTTACGTCAAACTTTGGATACTTTTCAGTCATCGTTTCTCTCTTTACACAACCTGCACTAGAAAATGTTGTAAATTCACTTTTAATGATTGCTGATAACATCATACTAACATTTTTAGAGTTCAGTGTTTCTGTCTGACAATATCTTACACTGTTTTGAATGCCTTGAATAGTATTAGCTGTTTTGGTACTGAATTTACTAGCCAGTTCAGTTAAGGTGCCAGATTTATAGAATGGAATAACATAATCATTTTTGAATAGCATTTTCTTGGCATACTCCCCTCCATGAACCACTAGAGCAGCTATTGTGTTTCCATGTCCATATACTGCACTCCAAAAGAAAGCTTCCTCCATTTCTGTCTTGTTGTTCAAGTGGAACTGAACAAGTTCTACAACTTTTGGTGATCTAACACTCCAACCATTTTCAAATAATTTACCTGTAAGTTGGATGTAAGTGCTTGGAAGTTCTTTAAATCTTTTCTCAAGTGTTTTGTTGACTGCTTTGTGAATGTGATATGCCATGACAACAATATCAGCAGCACCAGTTTGATCTTCTGCTTGTTGTATATAGTATTCAGCAATAATTCTATGCCCATTTTGACTGCTGATGTGAAAAACATGACCCAGCCTTTCATCTGCACATAGCCAGTGTGTTATATATTGGTGATTGAACCTCCAGTTTAAATTGATGTCTTTAGTTATGATCAAGGTTAGATTCTGTGTGTACCTTTTGAATTCTTTAAACCGCATATCGATTTGTTTAGATCGTTCAAGGTAATCATATAACTTCTCATCATTCACAGGGGAGTCTGATGCCACCATAATTTCCAAACAGTATCTTATGGTACTAAAATATTCCCCTTTCTTGCCCCAAATTCTTTCAAAATTGGCCAGATATATTCCTTCCAATGTGGTATCAGCTTTAATTTCAAATATATCCACTTCTTTGAGAATTTCTTTCAAGTATAAAAAATGTCCTTTGCTCATTGTTGATAAGTAGGTGGTATTTCTAGTTGATACATTTTTTGATGTTTTGATTGCTAATGACTGCACAAAATTTTGCAAATCTTGAATGTTCCTTTGATCTCCAGCCTCTAGATGTATCTTTGCCCACCGATAAAACCCAGCTTCATGACAATTACTATTTCTTGTTGTACCTACAACTTTTATCCAGTCAGGGAAGGCATCAAGCTTCTTTTCAATCAATCTTGCAATAGATTCCCCTTCAAATTTGTCAGTTGTACACTCATCTAAGGCATCTATAAGTATTGTGTGAGGTAAAGAGAGTGGTCCTAACTGTGTAAATGGATTTAATATAACCTGATCAAAACAGCTGGTGACATCTTTAATGCATTCTTCATATAGTATGTGTTTCTTCACGAGATTATCGTTATAGAGATGGAGTGCATACTGTGGCCATCTCCTTGCAATCATGTCTGCAATGTTTCGAATAAATCTAACCGGATCTTGTGTCTTGGAGTCATCAAATTGGCATTTATGATATGCAAGGATATTAGGAAATGTCTCTTTTGCAGCATTACTGTAATGACAAACTGCTGCAGCAGCAAATGCTGATTTCCCCATGCCCATTGATCCTTCAAGTAGAACTGCTTTCTTGTCAGATAAAAGTCTATTGATATCACGAAACAACCACTCTCTGCCAACAAAATCCCTATGCCTTTCAAATGCATGTTGGAATTTAAATTCTTGTGGAGAATATGGAACCCATTTGTTTTCAAGAGGACAACCTGCAAGAAATATGTTTAGAAATAAACCCTGGTGAGAGTCCGTAATGACTTGAAATACTTATGTAGGTTTCAAACCATATATTTTTTTCTGTTGGACTTATTCATTCATTATTATTATTATTACTGTGCATAAGGAAAATTCTGCTTTCAACCCTAGTATTTATGTTCTACATTTGTAAATTGTATGCATGTATGTAAAAAAATAAAAGAAATGGCTTGACAGGGGCCAATATTCATTTGGAAAAGCCTTATTCATGTGCAAAATTCAAACTTACCATATTGAGAAACATCTGTTTTGACTGGGCTCCAAAGTGCATAGAAATGAACTTTGGCAAACATCCAAAACCATGGAGGTACTAAATAGAAGCCAAGCATAGCAATTAACAACAGCGACAGCATAACAAGTCCACAGATAGCAAAACAATAATTTGTTTTTTCCAGGTTCTTTATTTTTTCCATAGATTTCTTTCCACTTCCTGTCACTATAATCATGGGATCCTGTAACAGGTTTTTCATGGCCTGAAAAGCCATACATGTATCTGCATTTGTTACTTTTTGTGTAGGATTATGGGCATCCAGCTCATTGCGTATTTTTTTCAGATCAAGTATAGATTTGGTATTGACTGCTGGAAACTGTTTACAATTAAGTAATATGTTGGACAGCGACGTCAAGTCTAAATCATTCACTGAATTAATCTTTTTTTTTGAACCCATCAAAGTTGGAGAAAATACTTTAGCCATTTCCCAAATATTGGTGGGCCAATGTTTGGAGTCTGCTTTGTCCCACGTATTTGATTTAAAGTTATTTTTGAATTCAAGAATAATCTCCTGTTTCCATGACGTACATGTATGACATCTAAGACGACAATTCCTATGACATGGTGGCAATGCGGCCAATTTTGCACTAATAGTGTGATGCATAGTAGTTATTCCTTTCCCGACCACATCATGTAAACCAGTAGCTGCTAGGTTGATCCCTTTTCTTATCCTAATCAAGTTCCTTTCCTCTTTATTTTTCAAATAGGGCAATAAGGATAAAGCAGAGAGGCTTTCGTAAGCATTTCTGAAAAAGGAGATGATCCAGCTCCACAGTGTAAATAATATTGGCACAATCATTTTGGTAACCTCTTATTCATAGACTCGGTGAATATTGGTCAGACCTGTGAATAGTGAATACATTAAGTTGAATACATTTATACAGGGATTTTGATTTCTATGTATGGGTAGAATTCTATCCAGCTATGTCAGAATATGGATTTATACATTTTGAAAGCGTTGTATGAGCCACACAGGCTATAGGAGACCCTTTTCTGTATAACACTTTATCTGTTAGGGAGAGTCTTAGCACTTAAACGGAGATAGGCATTTTATCCGTTCAGCCCTACCTTATGATATCCAAATAAAACGATATTCCTGATCACCTTGAGATAATTATGTTATGGGTTCTAGATATTCACCATGTTTCTAGGTTTTACTAAGCCAAAAAGATTAACTTCATTGCCAAAATCCTTAATGGACAGCACAAAATTCTAGGAAAATAAGGATAAAAACTCTTAACTGTGCTACAAAAGATAGGTATACTCTATATTAAGCATGCACATAAATATAATTATGTTACTATTTGATAAACGGTGACTTAGCTGTAGCAATAGCAGCATTATACTGAATATCTGTTACCAATACACATGTTCAATACGTCTGTCTATTTGCTAAATAGGCTGATGTACAGGTATACTCACAGGTCCAGTTGAAAAAAGAGTAGGCCTTAAATTGAATGTTCACCAAGGTCCTATTACTTTGAAATGTTTTGAAATTATTTTCTATCTCAACCAAAACGTCTCATCACATATTATGTGTGTGTTATATATAACAGCCATTTGTTGTTTTTGTTGCTTTGGTGCCTTTCAAACGACAACAAAAAATATATATTGATTTCTCATGACTGTGTTAAATAATTCTGAATAGGTGTCAAGCGTTAGAGTGCTTTGGATTGCTACGACATGGAATTATTGTGAAAGAGTTCTATTCTATCGGCTATTTGATTTATGTGATTATGTTAACAATAATACATAGGAGTGACAATTTCGATATTTGAATATTACTTATCCTAATATTTGATTGAAAAGGTTTCGAACATATCCATTGAACTTGGTGGCCATGTTTTAGACTGAAAACATGTTTATAATCTACTTGTCAGGTTGAATCCCCCCTAGGTCCTACACGGTAGATTAATGTAATTATGTAAAATATATGTTCAAAGTTACTGTGATGATGGTTTCAATGTTGGTTTTTATTTATTGTCTGAAAGCTTTAGAAAAACAGGATTTCTTTTGTCTCCCTTACTCAATTTCTAAGATAAAAAATAGGGGAAAAACTTAAGGTAGTAAAACAGTTAAACCCTGTTACCAACAACTTGAGTTTTTTTTAATTGAAGCTCATTTGCTACTTTCAATACACATTTTTGACAAGTAAAAGTATAGATTTTTTAAAATAATGATAAAGTCCAACACAAAAGATATGCGGTTTGAAACCTACATGTTTCGAGTCATCAAGGACTCT
>JAVSBT010386849.1:0-10950 GCA_033118115.1 Pharyngocirrus eroticus
TATATTGCACTGTCCCTGGCCGACCATACCCGTCTGCATTTATATTGCACTGCCCCTGGCTGACCATACCGGTCTGCATTTATATTGCACTGTCCCTGGCTGACCATACCGGTCTGCATTTATATTGCACTGTCCCTGGCCGACCATACCCGTCTGCATTTATATTGCACTGCCCCTGGCTGACCATACCGGTCTGCGTTTATATTGCACTGTCCCTGGCTGACTATACCGGTCTGCATTCAACATTACAGTCACAATCCCATATTTTTAATACACTCTGCACTGTAGACATTTCTTTTAGACCTGGAACAGTAGTACACGAGCTGTCAAAAGAGGATGGGTAAAAGGGACTTCCACAAATAGCTTTGCATAAGAAGTTTGTACAAATGCTTTGAAAATCATCCAAGCAGTAATAGAGGAGAGTCAAGAGCATGTAAATCAAAAGTGAACCACTATGAATAATAGGGTTTTAAAATTTCAATCATGTCAGCACTGAATTCTACGAAATTGATAAATGATATCACCCTTGAATTCTACGAAATTGATGAATGAAATAAATATTCTATTATGTAAACTGCACCTTTTTTTTAGTAATGATAGAGCCTATGATGATGAATTCTAAAAGCTAAACAAAAGTGTTTTGTAAACACAGAGTATGTTTCTCAAACTTATTGAATAAAACTATTATATACACATAATATGATAGGTTAATTTTTACAGGAGTGTTCACTTTCGCTATCAACTAAATAACTGACCTCAGTTGGCGAGAGAATTATGGGATTACCCTTAGTTTAACTAGAGGGGGATTGTCTCAAGATGTTAATGTTAGTCATACTATAACTATAAGACTGTTGTATCTTTATGACTTTTTAAAGTCATTGTAAGTATAGATTAATTTGAATTAAATTCTTAATGCCTTAATATCAAAAAGCCAGTACTTCATCCAAAATTCTAAAAAAACTGGCATACTCAAATCATTGATTTCTTTTTTAATACAATAATTTTGAAAAAACCGTTTCAAAATATCAAATTAGTAGTGTCTAATTAAATACCACACAAATAGACTTAAGGGCTCAAAACAGTTTCAATTTATTGAGTTTGCAGCCCTAAAGCATTGGAGAAATCTTATCCAAATGATATATTTTCAGAACCACAACTTTTTTTTGAGCAATTACCTGAAGAAAAAAATCGAAATATATTTATTTTCCCCTATAAAAAATTGAAAAAAAATTCCAAAAATACCAAATTTCTCACAAAAATCAAATCCACTCCTTCAATTTTTAAAATATCAAAATACACAAACAATCTAAATTAAGTGCATGTTTATAGCTTCAAAATCGTAATTTTATATCTAAATGTTGATGTTCATTGTTTTTTATTAGCTGCTGAAAGAAAACAAATTTGACTAAATGTTTGCATTTTTTGTAAAGGTTAAAGACTTGCATGTATATTTGAATTAATGAATATTTTTTCATATGATAATAATAATAATAATATCTTTATTCTCCATAATTGATTTTCACTCATAAATAGAAATTACAAAATAAAAGATTCCCTTGTGTAGCCCTCTTTGAACCCACTTTAAGCCTGTGGACAAAGCAACAGGGTACTTTGTTAGGCCCAGATGGGGCCCAGTACACAGCTAACTTTGAATCCTCTTAAAGCCAATTATAATTTAAGCCCATCTAGAACCCATTGTCACCCCTGTGGGCTAGCCCAGCTGGGCCCTGTTTCGCCCGCATGGACAACATTGACCAGGTCCGATTCGTTTAGCCCCTTTTGGCCCCAGTGTAAACTCCAGCACGGTCCCAGTTAGGAACCACATCAAACCCAGTTTGGCCCCAGTGAACATTCAACTTTAAATCCACATAGAGCCCAGTATTTATTTTAGCCCAATAAGAACTCACTTTCAGCCCAGTGGTATAGCCCACCTGAGTCATGTTTCAACCCCACCGGACCCAGTTAGGACCTTCTTAGGCCCCAGTTGGTCCCCAGTGCACATCTTTCTTTGAACCCAGCTCTGTTGGTTAGCTTATTTTGGAGCTCTTTCACCCTTTCCAACAAAACCAATCGGATCCCACGCAGGTCAACCCAACGGGGTCAGAATGTCCAGCCCAAATGGGTCTAAGTATGGTCCTGACTAATATTTTTTGCTAGATGAGATCCATGTTGGTTTGCCCAAAGAGCACCATGATGGTTGTGGGTGGGCTATGCTGTAAGCGTTAGTATGTGGATTTGCCCATTTGTGTTAACTAGGGCAAGCCTACATGGACCCCACCAGAGCTGCAGCTTGGCTATGCTGCAAGTGTATGTGCCCAATTGTGACCCATGTGGATTTGCCCAACAGGGACTTATGTGGGTTTTCCCAACTGTGACCCATGTGGGTTTGCTCAACTAGGATCCACATGGGTTTGCCTAAATGGGACCCATGGAAAAATGGAACCCATAGAGGTGCAGTTTGGCTAGGGCAAGCCCACTTGGACCTCATAAGGGCTGCAGCTGGGTTATGGGACAAGTGTATGGGAGTTTGCTTAACTGGGACCCATGAGGGGTGCATTTGGTCTGTGCTGCAATTTTGGCTACCCAACCTTAAACATATCCTATCCATAAACGTAAAATCCTGAAGCAATCAAAAAATTTAAAAAGTATAATTATCACAATACATATATATTGATATACACTACAGTATATGCGCTCCATGTTTTATTGCAAATTTTCGCAAGGACATAGAAATAGGTGACAAGGAGTGGAGAATACACAATACATAAAGGAAGCTAATTGAATAGACTATGTACATTCGCATGAAGAACTTCATCAGAGCCTGAACTAAAGCTATCTATTCGATTTGGAAATTGATAAAACTGCACACTAATTAAAGGTAAGTGTCATCATGTAAAGTATAAATGAATAAAGGTGTATCCATGGATGCTTCTTTAAAGTATATAAGGGTAAAAGGGTGAAAGGGTGTGAGATTACAATGATGTATACAGTTGTGATATTAAGGTGGCGAAAAACGTTAATCCATTTTACAAACAATCTCAGTTTGAAGCTCATTTGCTACCTTCAATAAACATTTTTTATCAGTTAAAGTATATATTTTATATATTTTTGGTCTCAGCACTTCATTGGGTCAATTTCCTTTATACAAAATATTAAAAAAATCAAAACGTTGATAGGTTAAATAAAGAAACTTTTAAAAAAAAAAATAATCAACTCCTTCAATTTTAAAAATATCAAAATACAAAAACAATCTAAATTTAAGACTTCAAAATTGTAATTTTTTCTTTCAGCACCTAATAAAAAACAATGAACAGAAACTTTGAGATATAAAATTACGATTTTGAAGCTATAAACATTTAGAATGTTTTTGTATTTTGATATCTTGCAAGTTGAATGATTTGATTCATTTTTTGTTAAAAATTTGTGATTTTTGTTCAGTTTTGCATTATTTTATTTAAAAGTTTTGTGCTGTATACTCATTAATGTGATCCTGTTTCGCTACCTTAAGTGGTAAAATGGCATGGCAGCATAATAATGATGTAATATGCAAAAGCATAACTGCAAGTTTTAGCCACATGTTAAACATCAGTTATGCACAACATCTTAATTTTCTCTGCTTTTCTTGACAGGGGATAGGAGGGGGGCGGCGGGTCATCGTTGAAATGATTACTTGTTGTTGTTTGGTCCATTGAATTCTTGTTATTTATTTCTTTGCTACAGTATATCCAATATTGTAGCTAAATACATGTTGAGGTTGAAGTTTGTATTTGTATTTGTCCTGGTTTAGGGCCCGAGAAGGATTTGCTTGCTGCAGTACTTTCTCAAATCTCCATTAAAAAAAATCTAGATTTGATTTATGATTGTTTTTATGGATTTGTGTGTGTTCACAGTTTGATAGCTTTTCTAAGAATTTTATAAATAACCCTTTATGAAGAGTGGTCTATTCAAACTCTAAATTCGAAAAAAAAAATTCTCTTACAGCTTAGAACTTTGTGATATTGTATCCTTCTGAATTAAAAGGTCAACATAACTGCCAGATTAGAAGGTTGAGGGTTCAATTCCTCACCTTGCTCCATGGCTGTGTCCTTGGGAAAGATGCTTAGTCTAAAATGCTGAAAATATCCTGTGATAGACTATAATCCTGTCTAGGGGGACTGAATGCTCTCAGTCCCTTGTATTACAGAAACCTAGGTTAAGCACTGGCCTGATAAACCTCATTGGCAAGAATATGGCTTAAAATTGCTTTTTGATCAAGCATAGCATGATTGACCTGTATTTCTTTGCATAGCATTTTATAAAATGATTCTGTTTACATCATTCCAATGTATCTGAATAATCCTAAAAAAATATTTATTTGAGTGAATGATATGCAACCATAGCTAGCTTTTACAACTATGGACATTTTAAGACAATGCCTGTAAAACTGTTGGAAAATACTTGAGGTACAAAGATACATGAGGCATCAATGCTGAGTTTATAAAAAAAATATCAATGGGACCACAGTCTCCCCTAAACTTTTAATAAAAGCAACACTATAATTAGTGATGTATACATCACTGATACCACAGAAGTGTACTGTCAACTTTTCAACTTTTATGACCTCTCTTTCTTACAGCTTTTCATTATACAGTGTATAATGTATATATAATATTATAAATGCACACAGAGATGTTGCTTTGGAGGCCTTATATGGAGAGATTTATGAGAAACAGGGTCCATTATCTTTTAAACGTTCTCTTCTTGGAATTAACATTCCTGTTAATTTCAACAGATACTTTCTGTACAAAGGGTGATTTTACTAAGAAATAGGGTACAATGACTTAACGTGGGCAAGCCCACTCGGCTGAAAGTGGATTAGGGATTGGCTTAAATCAATACAGGGGTATATATGGGGTTAATGTGGCCTGTACACTGGGCCCCAACTCGGTTGGATATGGATCCTAGCTGGGACCCAATTAGGATGCACACTTGAACCCAATTGGACCTAACCAAGTGGGACCCAGTTGATATTGTCAGTAGGGCAAATCAGGACCCAGCTAGAATCTAACTAGGACCCAATTGGGCAGAACATTCAGGCCCCAGTTGGGCTACCTCGAATGGGACCTGGTTAATTTTGTCCACCCAGGCGGCACAGCCCACTTTGCTGAAAGTGGGTTAGGGATAGGCTAAAATAAATTCAGGACTTTATGTGGATTCAAAGTGAACTGTGCACTGTGCCCTAATTGGGTTAAAAGTGGTTCATAGCTGGGACCCATTTAGGATGCACACTTGGTCCCAATTGGGCCTTACCAAGTGGTTGAGCCCAATTAGGTCCTAGTTAGGTCCCAGCTGGATCCTGTGTCGCCTGGGTGAGCACAATTAACCAGGTCCAACTCGGGGTAGCCCAACTGTAGCCAAATTAGATTTTAGTTAGGTCCCAGCTGGATCCTGTGTGGCCCCAACTTTGGACAGCCTTCTTTGATCCAACATAAAGCCCAGTCAAATATTGATCCAGCCTGTCTGGCTACTGTGTCGCCTGGGTGAACTAAATCAACAGGGTACCAGTTAGCTCTATTGGGCCCCAGTTTTCATTTTATTTAATAAAGTAAAGTTCAAAGAACGTTTCACTGCATTGCTTAACAGCAATGCCGTGAATGTTGGGGAGGGTCAGCGATTTTTTTGCTGTGTGTGTCTCGGGCGCCACCCCGCAGATCCCAGAATATACTTTGCAGACAATGTATTGTTTTCAACATTATCTGGTTCTTTTACATGCCAGATGCTGTTATCTTTGACATGGGACCTCGGTTTTTGTCTCATCCTAATGACATATCTTGAAAGCCAGTGAAAACTAATTTCACTTGAAACTGCCCGGTTTCGAACCGGGACCTCTTGCACGACAAGCGAGTGTGCTATCCATCAGGCCACTAAAAGCTCTCTTTTAGTCAGGGCCCAGTTTGGACCAAGTTCTGATCCAGCTGGGGCCCAGCTGGGTCCTGTTTTGCCCCTGCAAACAAAATTGACCGGGTCCCACCTGGTTTTGACCCAATTGGGCTCCAATGTACATTGCAGCTGGGGACCAGCTAGGACCCCCTTCAAACCCAGTTTGGTCCCAATGCACAGCTCATCCCGAACAAAGTTCAGTCCAGCTGGGCTCTGTTTCACCCAAGCGGAAAAAAATTGACAGGGTTCAACTTGGTTAGCCCAATTTGGCTCCAGTGTATATTCCAGATAGGACCAAGTTCGGAACCAGTTGGGCCCCCCTGCCTCCACCACTTTGAATCCACACAAAGTCCAGTATTGATTTAAACCCATCCAGAACCCAATTTTAACCTAGTGGGCTAATCCAGCTGGGTCCGTCTGTGGACAAAATTAACCTGGTCCCGCTTGGGATAGCCCAACTGGGGCCTTAATATACAGCGCAATTGGGTCATAGTTAGGCCCCCACTAGTAATGTTTACAGGGCAGAAATAAAAAAAGATTGTCAAACACTAAAATTTACTGATTTCCATAAAAAACTAGAAATATAATTATTCTTTAATGTTTCACTAATATCACATTAACCCTATGATTTAGATATTTTAATTTTACTGACCTTGAGTAGTGGGGGATAGTGGAAATAGGTTTCTCAATAAAAATAAAAATAATCAAAATATAAGAAAAGGAACTCCAGATTATGAATTTTCAAGCCAATGTTAGTTTAGGTTGACACTTTCATATCAGAGAGGTTTCGGTTGCTTGTGCTATGAATTACGTTAACGTTAACGTTATTTTTTTTTTAGCTACGTCATCAAGATGTGTTGTGTTTTTCCTTGTAAAACCATTGCATCCACAACATACAATGATTCTGAGATGTCCATTGCAGACTACAAAATAAAAATTCCAGGTGAGATTATACAAATATTCAACTCTTAGTCAATTTTCTTATAAAATCCCATCTTGCCACTAAGACATTACTTAAAATTTTCCTTATTAGATATCTCACTAGCTGAAGATGCTTACCTTCATGGTTATGGATCAGCCAAGTGGCCAATAGCATGTTACGCCCCTTTGCATAAGCCTTTCAATGTCAACTCAAACCATGGAGGAGGAGCTGCTTTAGTACAAATGTCTAACAGCTATGGAAAAAAAGGTCCTGACACAACTTGTCAGCTCTTTCTGTTGAGGTCAGGCTTTGATGGGAACAACTACCAAGTAAGTAGCATTGACGACTGTAATGAAGGTCATTTTGGGGTCAGAAATCGTTTCAAGACAAATGAACAAGGAGATCTGGTGCCAGACTGCATGTTTGGAACCAATCGTGTGGCTGTGCTCTCCAATGATGCCAGCATTACTAATCTAGGTCATGGAAGGTTTTTGAAAGGCCCAGAAGATGGAGCAACTGTTATGA
This sequence comes from Pharyngocirrus eroticus, assembly GCA_033118115.1. NCBI lineage: Eukaryota > Metazoa > Annelida > Polychaeta > Saccocirridae > Pharyngocirrus > Pharyngocirrus eroticus. The sequence continues at coordinate 7,367 of JAVSBT010386849.1, forward strand.
ACTTCCCCTTGAATGTGAATGGAACTGATGGTTCAGGCTGTACTCTAATTCTCAGTGGTGGATGGGAGGCCGGAGCAAGTGAAGCCAAGTACTGCAGTGCTTTATATATGATCAGATCAGGCTCTAAAGACAATGCATATCAGGCAAAACTTGTAAAAGGGGAGGACAAATGGAAGTTCTCTTGTGATGACAGTGGTGTGCTACAGTGTACAGGTCTGGGGAGAAGTACATTCTCTTTGTTCCATAACCGTGACAACTTGATCAAACCAACTGAAGTGAAAGTAAGCAAGACATACTTCACCCAGGCTGTGAGGGGAATTGATGCAACACATCTATGTAAATTAACTTGCCACAAACAAGGTGTGTTATTGGTTCTGTGTTCATCAAGTAATGGCACAGACCAGGCCACTGCAGCTGCTGTGTATATGATACAGCTGCCCTCTGGTGAGCAAGGCATGGTGGTAACACTTCTCAAGGTAGATCATGGTGTTCCTTTCAAAGCTGAATCAGAGGATTTGTGGAAATTCCAAGTAATAGATGATAACTTGATGGTTACTGGACCAGAAAGCCCATGCAAGTATGCTTTCTTATCTAATCTTCTTGAAGATGAAGCAACCCCAGAGAAACGATGCAATCAAACCTTTTGCTTGATAACCGGGGCCAAAGAACCAATCAGAGGGGAAGTGGAAATCACTGAAGATGGAGTCAGGGGTTTTGTATCAGTCCCTTGTGATATTGTCATTAAACTTGATGAAAAGGAAGTACACAGGGTAAAAAGGTCAACACTAGGTCAAGAAAAAACCCAGGTTTTCTTCAATCATGGGTGGTCAGATTCACAGAAGATAACTGGGCTCCACCTTGTAAGGGTCTTTGCTGTTATCCAAAAGGGTAAGTTATATTTTGTTCCCTAAAATTATCATAGCAAAAAACAATTTCTCCAATTCTTATACTTTTATTGTGATTTTCTAATGATTCAAATTGTATCTCTACCAGATCCTTCAGAAGAGTTATTAGAATTGAAAGGGTCATCTAAAAAGTTGATTTACCAGCCACCAGGTGTCATTTATGCTTTGAATTGTTCTGGTCCTGCCTATCAAGCACTGAATGACATTGTATTTACTAGTGAACATTCACAGTTTGCAAGTTTTACTTATGACTTTACATTTGGTAAGTTATACATGTTGATCATTATCCATTTGAAATTCCTAAAATATTTGTAAATTTGTCCAGGAAAAAAATCTGAAAAGTTGTCACTGATATTTTTACATGTAGACTAAAGTAGTTTATGGTTTTTAAATTTGATATTTCATCATAACTCTTTTCTAATTCTATTTCATAGGATCTAGATGTAAAGCCCTTGGTGATACGAAGACTGGGTCTGAAGTTGCTCAGGTGGTTGCCCAAACCTGGGATGGATTTTTGCATGCCACTCTAAGGGGTTCAGCTGTGGAACCTGAAGATGAACAAATAGTCACATACGATGTTAGTTATGAATCAATCAGAACAGAATTATAGCTTGCTAATAATTCAATGAAATAAATGATTGGAAACCTTATAATTATGACAATATTTTTTATGTAAGCTTATGTGTCAAACTATCTTGATCACAAAATATGTGTAATTTGATATGTGAATCTAAATAGTCAATGTAAAAATGGTTGTGTTGAATGACATACCATAAAGGTCTTCAATATTTTTGCTTTGAATAAAAATTCTTTGTAATTTGTAGTAAGAATTAAGACAATTTTCCATTTAATAGATTGATGATCTTCCCAATGGTGATTTTGTTTTGCGTGTTTATGGAATCAGTGAAGACTTCCAGTATATGACTTGTAATTCAAAGGATATCAGGCGTGAGGTATGTATGGTAGGCTTAGGAAACACTGAAAAAAGTTTCAGATGTTTTGAGACATCTCAATGGCACACCTAGAAGAAGGATTTAAACTTGGAATTGTTATAGTTATGCTACATGTACAACCTCAAGGCAAAAAAAACAAGATAATGATATCAGTGTTGCTTGAATATCTTTTCCTTTCAATTGAGAATTTGAGCTTAGAGCTGCAGAATCTTTTTTATTCAACTATTTTGGGTTTTTTGCAACGTTAATAAGAGGGGAGATACAGCTTAGGATCTATGTGGTTTGTTACTGTTGCAGTAATATATGAATGATAGTTTGAAAAAAAAAAAAGCGATGTCGTTTTGAGTACAATAAAAGTTTGATGGTGCTATCTTCTGTAGATTGTGAAACAATTCAAAACTCAAGGTGAGACAATAGAGGGATGTTCTGCAAGGTATGCTGAAGTACCAATTGCAATTCAGAATGGAGAATTGTCACTCCATCTAGAGGGAATGATCTCAGGCTTTTGTGTTTTGGACAAAACCAAATTCAAAGAAAAAGAAAAGAACACAGAAGAAAAAACAGCAGAAGAAGAAATGAAGCAAAAGGTGGGTAACGAATAATTATGATACTTCTAAGGAAGCACTTCTAGCACACACATAGGCCTTGTTTACAGGCATTTGATGATGTAGTTTTATATACTAGTACACAAAAGTGAGGTCATACATGACTAACATAGGATAATTATACAGTGAAGTAATGTCATAGATTTGAATAGAATAATGACTGTGAAAAATTCAACCCATTTCCCATTACATCTAATTGAATTGTTTAGAGAATTATCTGCAATGGTTGTCTTTTTAGTTTGTTCATCATATTATTTTATTTCAGTTGTCCAATGAAGTTCAAGCTTTATCCAGAACAATGACTCAAAAAGAAATGAAAATCTTGGGCTGGTCACCAAATCTTTTACACAATGGATCCGGAGAGGTGAGTGGGTTTGAATTTGATTTTTCTAAAAATTCAATTTGAATCAAACCAACCTTTGAATATGATGTCTAACTTTATCCTCCTTTATTATTTTATAGGCTGGTGACATGTCTCATTGGCATGTTGGAGGTCAATGGGAGATTAGAGAAGGAGGGTATCAGACTGAAAAATCCTTTGCTTCCTCACATATGACATGTAGCAAGTACCAAGAAGTAGACTTGACAGAACATTTTAGTGCCGAATATCTTGACACGTCCCCTGTCATCAAGGTAAGAGATTATTACTTAATTAAACTACCATTCTGCTTTGTATTAGTTTGATCAAATTTTGTAACTAGCAAAGATTACATTTACAGGGCTTAGCTTAGAAAAAAAAAATCTGTTATTTCTGAGAAAATGATAAATAATCACTGTTCAAGACAAAAACATAAGGGAAATGCTGAGTAAAAAGTGTAATATTTCAGGTTTCAGAATGGTATAAAGAAGGTAGCTGTGGTGGAGGATATTACAAATTAGGAGCTAAATTATTGGATAAGGATGGAAATGTAAGTCATTTAACTTGAACAAGATGCATTTTCTTCCATCAATTTTTGAAATTAATTAATTAATCTATCTGTTAATGTTTTTTTTTTTTGTTATTTTGGTGAGTGGTATTCACCGAGGATAGCACATAAAAGTCTGAGACTTATTTCCAATGTGGTCCTCCCCAAAGCCTTTGATTTAGCCAGTTTTGGTTCACTGAACTTGAGAGCCATGAA
>JAVSBT010386960.1:0-10950 GCA_033118115.1 Pharyngocirrus eroticus
TAGATAAAATAATATGGGAGGGGGGGGGGGGTCATAATTACAAAATGTAACATAAAACATTGAAGGCTAGAATAGTGGATTTAGTTCAAATGGCCGATTTTAAGTGAACTTCAGTGTTGTTTTAAGACTCTAATGAAGTCCGCACACTGGTTTTTTCTAACATGTTTCGAATAAACAAAGTTAATTTGTAACATGTTTATTTTTAACACTGTCAAAAACACGGCTATATAGAGAGAAACAGACATATAGCCGCAAATTGAGTGAAAGGACCAACGTCTTGAAGCACTTGAATTCCACAAGGTTTGATGCCGCAAAGTTTTAAGGCACTTTAATATAATCCGATTGTAAAATAATTATTTAAACTTTTGAATTTGATAAAGGGGTGTATGAAAATGCAAAGGATAGTTGCACGAGTAAAATGAGACATGTTTTATCGTGATCATTAGTTTGTATAAATATATGCACAATACTTTACTGTATAATTTTAGAATAACACCAAACCATGAATATAAGCAAAAATATGATCTTAGGTTGACAGTTTAGAAAATTTAAACGTAAGCCAACATATCATGTATTTATTAACTTCAGAAGTTATTTGCCTTTTTTTTGCATTATGTATCGCCGTACTAAAATTATGTAGCCTAAATTACAGCCACTGTGTAGTTAACCACAAGCGCATCGCAGAAGATCGCTAAATTTATCAGCTTTAACATGGGGATTTAAATCTTTGAACTGTAAGATGTGCGATTTTGAAAAACACAATTTTTTACCTGCACACCTGTCTATCATGAACATGTTATTGTGAAACCTTTATGAAAGAGCAAAAGCATTCACACTAAAATAAACACTTTTTAAATCCATTTGGCACGAATAACTATATACGACAGAACCAGTGTGCATAAAAATGGAGATCTTTATCAAAGTACTAAAAAGATATATTCTAAGATGGGCTATGGTAATGTTTTTGTAAGTCATTGCACTCTTCCATCTCAAGTTGATACACTCAAAGCACATTTTTGTTCTTGGTCCATGTTAACTGTTAAAAACCCATTTGGTGGAGCACAAAATTGATGAGCTCTTGTGAAGGCCATTACGCATAAACAAGTGCCCACCTGGTAGCCTTCTCTGTATGAACTTTGAAAAAAGTCATTGAATTATGACCTCAGGCTTGGATAAAACTATTACTACCAGCTATGGTATATCAAATATTGATAAATTCTGTAGAATATTAAAGATGTTATAACCCTTTGGGACACCCTGTATCTTCCTATGAGCTTTAAAAATCATGACTAAGACCATTTACAATTTGATTAGTTTCATGTTGGTCAATGAATATTTTGTCATAAAGATTTGGCCTGCCGGCTAAATTTCTCTGTCGATATTATATAGATTAGACTTTACCTTTCCATTCTCAAGCAATATTTTATCACTTTTAGAAAATGATGAACATCCCCTCAAGAATTTCGAAATTAGTATTGGAAATACATTAGCAGCTCCAGATATAATTGTCTACCACAATGGTATACTCCAACATTTCACAACTACCAATTTCAATTTGTACACTCAAAAATTAGCACCTTTACATTTTTATTATTAAGCACATTTTATCACTTTTAGAGAATCATTGGCATCCGCTAAAGAATTTTGAAATCAGTATTGGTAATACATCTGCAACCCCAGATGTAATTGTCTACCACCCTGGTAACCTCACACATTCCATCACTACCAATTTCACACTAGACACTCCAAAAGTAGCAAGATTTGTGACAATTCAAGTATTGGATATGACTCAGTATGTCACCTTTTGTGAAGTGATCGTCTTTGGACACATGTATGTGGGTAAGTTTGCCACAGAGTTTGATATAAAAGATGAAGTGATGACATTAAAATTATTGCTTTACGTTTGAAGGAGATTGATTATTGATATATGCATTAATAATGGTAAAGATGTATTCAATAACATATCTCATCATATAATACAATACAATACAATACAAATTTCTTTTGTATAGCGCATGTCATTATGTTAAACATTTCGATAGTGCTTCATATAATATAATGAGCAGGAACATGCAGTCACATAGTCTTGCTCTTATATTGCATTATCATTAGATGAGAAACATGTTACAGTAATGCTAAGCTCACATTTGAGCAAAGTTAACTGGTACAAAGTATAACAAGTTTATTCCTTTGGAATATTTATTATGGAACAGTTACTTTGGAACATAAACATTCGTTTAAAAATTAACCCTTTTTGATCCTTTTGAGCAAAGGTAACAGATAACTTTACTGAGCATAATAATGCATTGCATAACTTTTCATGTCTCTCTGGAAGGGAAAAGTGTAAAACCATTTTTTTAGTTAAATGAGAGGAAGGCTCAATCGTGATTGTAATTACCTCTAAATATGTAAAAGTGTATTTCACATTTACTGTGGGTTTTTTCGTTCATACTTCATGTAGATTGTGAAAATTGTGCTGGTGAATGTGATAGTATCTCAGGATGCAATGATTGTAAAACAGGAAGACTTCCACAAGATTGTAAAAGAGGCAAGTATAGATCATCACAGTCCTTTTTTAGACTCAAAGAACAATAATGCTGACCTATTATTTATCTATACAGATGTGTTATTAAGAGTTTTACCCTAAAAGTCAACTTATGACTTTAAGTCCCTCCTAATTTTACTCCAAAAGGGGAATAGAGCAGATTAACAAACTTGCTTGGCTTGGCAGAGAGGTTTCAGCTAAAGTGATGGCAATATCATACAAATAAGCAAAGAAAGAACATAAAAGAGTGAAACATTAAAGAGATACTGTCTGCAATATGATGGTTACAATTTTTTACCCTTTTTATCGTATTAAATAATGAATCAGACTGGAGCTACAAGGGCTTACCATGCGATAAATGGTACTGTAGCGTTAAATAGCCTGGCATTGGCACAATGGGTATAGTCCAATGCGCAGAACCTTGAAAAGGAGGGGATATAACTGGTTTAAATTCATATAGTCTGCCTTTCAAGGAATTATTTGAAATATATTTTTACTAGGCACTGACAGATTTGGTGAAAACGGCTTCTTCAAATGTCACTGTCCTGAGGATGACACCTGTAACACAACAACAGGAGAATGTAGGTCAGGAGTTTGTGGAAATCAGACATTTCCTAAAGAAACTAAATGGTCAGGAACTGCTTGTCAAACAGGTTGGGATCTTTGTATTTAGAAACAAATGCCAAAATTCGAAAACCAGTGTCCTAACAGGTTGAAAAGGATAAACTGCATGTTCGCCCATCGTCAAATACATCCCCAGCTTATTTTCAAGTTACTCTTCACAAAATATTTAGATATATGATTGATATGAAGATTAATGTTTCTTTATGGTACCAGGACCACAATAATTTGCAACAAGATATTTCAAATTTCCCAAGCAGGTCACCTAGCAACTGCATCTATAGCTATTATGACTGTACTTCTCAGGGGGGGGGGGGGTAACAGAATGACTAGAATTTCTTTAATGTGTACTTAAAATTCCTTGTTTCATCTAAAATAAATGAATACATGGTCTATTTTTAATATACCTTCTTGATGTTTTCGAAAAGTTGTACCCCTGTTTAAACGTCACATCATAAGTAATATTAAAAGAAAAGGGAAAAAATCTCTGTGAATGTGGTGGTGTACCTTTAAATAAAATCATGTAGACAGGAACCATCGTGAAGTAGAAAAAACACAATTGCTTGGGTAGTTAAGAATATGAATTTAATATACTTTCAGGAAATGTTGCATTGGGCAAAAATAGTCAACAAAAGGGTGCTATACAAGGCAGAGATGGTGACAATGCAATTGATGGAAATATTATAAATTCCACATCATGGTCATATTCATGGACAGGGTTTTATGATGGAGCTTCAGCCTTCTGGGTAGTAGATTTGGGTTTTAGTCACAAAGTGTTCAATGTGACTGTATATAATGTTAATAATCGTAAGTGCCAGTTGAAAGTCTGTTTTATTGCTTTTCGAATCCCACAGATTTTTTGACTGTCGACTATTGCAATATAGAGTCATGAAGATTCATCTAACTAGTCATCTAGTGGACATTCAAGTCAAACGTCATTATGACTGAAAATGACTACAGCAGTAGTCAAAAGCTATCATTGTAAGCAAAATTTCAACCAGTAAAAAGATTAACTTTTGTACTTATTGCAATATAGGTTTAATACCCTGATGATAAATATGCTATATTTGAAATGTTGCATTCAGGATTTATTTCTTTATTGCTTTTAGCTAGTTCAATAACTAGAACACTTTACAACACATACAACCTGCTTAGTTCTGTTACTCGTATTGAATAAGGACAGTAGGCTACTCATCAAATCTGCTGAAAATCACCATGGATATTGTCAGCCTCTTCTTGTTTCATCATCATCATCATCAGCATATTCGCGTCAGAACCTTCATAATTATATAGTATATAACTGTACTTTGGCAAATGCACTTTCAAGGACAGTTTTTCGACCATGAAAGCTTAACATTACTAGAAACAGTGAAAACACTGCTATGGGCTTATGAGCACCCAAACCGTTTTTTCTTTGAAAGCCAGTGAAAAATAATTCACTTGAAACTACCCAGACTTGAACCGGGAACCTTACGCATGGAATGTTAGCATGACAATTCAAGCTATCACCCTACCCAGTTAGCCATTAAAGTGTTTCATTAAATAAATTGTAGTGATAAAACGTACATTTTGCACAATTTCTTTCCCTTGGTGTCTGTTCTAGGCTGTTGTTTTGGCTGTTATAATATGTATGTAATTTTTTTCAATTAATTGATTAATTAGTATTTTTTTTTACTTTAAGATGAGCAGAAAAGCCTCCGTTTTCGAGTTGGTGATAAGCCAGGATGGAATGGATGGTATAATCCACGATGTCCCAACAAAGATATTTCAAAAGGAGGCATTGCTACATCGCAATGCAATAATCGCCATGGCAGATATGTACTTGTTGGTGCCAAACATGGAAATCAATCTCTGTATTTAGCTGAAGTTGTAATAATTGGACATCCTATCATAGGTGAAACAAATCCCTCTTTGCTACTCTATACATATTAAGAGTAATGTCTCTTTAATCGTTCTAATTTGTTATCACTCATGATATATCTTGCCTGATATGAAAATGTACAGTAATCATAATATCTACAAAGAGAAATAGTGAAATGTTGAATTAAGCAAATGATCCACAAGAAATAGTATCATCAGTTGGTGACATTATTCCAAGTTAATTGTAAATTGATTTGATATTAATTGTGAGGCTGTACTAGGTTTTGTGCATAGTTTCATATATTTTCGTTTATAGATTGCCAATGTCCTAGAAATTTAAGATGCAATACTGTAATTGGTTGTGATAAATGTGATCCTGGCTGGCTGTTACCTGATTGCAAACGAGGTAATTGTACTTTTTATAAATCCAGTCCTAATAGTAATAGGTATAAATTGAAAGAAGCAATATATCATATTTGTAGGGCCTAGGGATGAAGTTTTAAAACCAATATTTCTTTTAAATTGAATTTTCTTGAATAATAGAGTGTCCAAGGGGGTATTATGGAGACAAATGTTTGAAAAGATGTGGACAGTGTGATGATTTTAGGTGTAATCATACAGATGGAATCTGCAAAAATGGAAAATGTAAACAGTGGTATATTGACATACGCTGTGATACTTTCATAGGTAAGATTAGAATTTTATGTAAAAGCACAATGGCAGTAATTAAGTCTCGTAAAAATGTGAACCATCGTCATAAACTATAATTGTAACGGTGTGAAGCAACCAAATTCTGCAGAATCTTTGAATCTGATTTTTCTCTGTCTAAATCTGTGTTTTAAATGTTTTTACTTTTCAGCTCCTCCTTATTTTGAGAAACAGTATTTCAAATCACAGTATCTAACAAATGATAGTGTAACTCTTAGCTGGATACCTTTAGCCGTAGCCAATGGTACTGAGGATTCATATGAATATGGATTGAAAATCAAAACTTTAGCAAGATTCAAGAGAGACAATCAAGACCTTTCAGCTTTTTCTCAAATTGTGGTACCACATAAGAAAAATTCACATGAGTGGACGTATACCGTGGGAAACTTGACTTTCAACAAAAAGTACGAAATTTCACTGACAACTTACAGGATGTGGAATCAAGAAAGAGAAGCAGGGAATCAATCTTATACCATTGACTTCAAGACTTCATGCAATGGTAATAATTTAAATGCCCTGTTCTTGCTACTCAATTAAGATACTTTCTTGTAAGATTAAAATGTTACGATTTTGCTATACAAATTCTATTTCCCCTTTTTCTTCTTCTGTTATTATAACATAACTTGATATTTTGTGTATGCACAATTTGTCATCGTTACAAGTTAATTGATGGAAATTTGGAATAAAAGTAAAGAAAATGGAAAAAAAAATGTTTAAATCTTTCAGTTGTATTTATTTCTTGATAGTGTGTGTTTTGCTTTTCTATAGTTCCAAAATCTCCCAATGTATCTGAGCCAATCCTGATTATGGAGAACATGTTTCAAGTTTTTTATGAGGTGAGAATAGATTTCCTATTGCAATTTAAATGTTCAGAATTAGAGATACAAGCTTGTTGATGTTCTTATCTCTCAGAAAGTAGTGATTGATATGTGTGTGAATATTTTTTATTTTTTCTTAAACTTTCAGAATTTGTCATTGCTGGATCATAGCTGTGACCATCTCAAAGAGGCACACTTAGAATATAAAAGTACTGATAATCAAGATAGACAACATATCAATGTTCCCATTACAACCACATCATATAATCTCACACTACCACAGAAGGAGGTCAACAGGACATTTATCATTGCTATGGTAGTGACCAATAATGAAGACTTGTCCAGCAAAAGTACAGAATTACAGGTGGATGTTAGTGCTTGTAGGTGCCAATCTTGGTCAAGATCTAATATGTTGATGTTGAATAAAGAATTGTAGGAATGACTCATATGCTATGCATGCATACACTGAATTAGATTTTAAAATATTAGGGACTTAATTGATCATGTGTCTAGTTTGTTATAGAAATTAAACTGACCTCCACCAATATTTTATACTTATCTCTGCAGAAAACATCAATATTAAAGTATACTGTTAGCTCACTGAAATAGATAGATTGATACTCTAAAAGTGATAATGCTTGGTGGTTGACCTTTTCTGAACTGAATATCTAACAGATATACTTCATAAAGTTTACTTAATTGGGTACACCAATACCACCCAAGGGGTCAACACATCTGTCCCGGGTAGACCTGTAGGAAATATGTCTGCAGGTCATCACTCAAAATCCACTGTCATAAACATTGAATCCTCTGTCTCAACCTGTATCCACTATAGACATTTCTTAATACCTAGGTATCAGCCCTGTAGACCCCCAACGGTCAGAAACTAGGGGTCCACATGAATTCTCTTGTGGCCCCAAGGACCTGCTGGAATGCCCAACATTTACCCCTACCACCACCATTTTAATTTGTGCATGCAAATAATGAAATAGTAAAGAGTTTACTACATTATTATGAAACTTACTTATATGACAACTGTATGTATATTAACTTATAAGCTAAAAAAAAGAAGGAGTTATAGATAAACTGACATTGCTTATTAATTAAGTAATGTTTTTTATCATTTTCAGTAAAAACAACACTTAAACCATTACATACTCCTCCGACTGGGGGCTCTTCCAGAATTATTGGTATGGTTGTTGGAATTCTAATTCTGTGTGCAATATTAATTGTAGTGTGCATTTTTATCTTAATGAGGTAAGAAATGCAATAATTCTTTAGAGAGTAAAACATTACAAATCCAAAGACTTCTCCAGACAGAGTACAAAGATTTTTTTCCAGAGTTTTAAGCTTTGCAGTAGAATATACAATTATACATCAATTTACATACTGATAGTGATAGATGGTTAGATCCAGTCACCCTGCACTCATGTAGAATATGTATGAAGATCTTGCTTTCCATTGCCAACTGATAACTTGTAGAAATAAAGTATAATAACAACTCAGAAAATCATGTTGCTTGATTTATTTTCAAGACAAATACATGTTGTTAAAAAATTTGTATTTGTCTTGAAAATAAATCAAGCAACATGATTTTCTGAGATATTATTATACTTTATCTTGCTTTTCATTTACTGTAATATGAACATCATGAATTTTACAATGTAATGAAATATTTCACATTACTTTTTAAGGAGAAGAAAGACAGAAGGTTCAAAACAAACAAATGATGAAGGAGGTAAGAATTTTTAATTGAATGATAAAACCCACGTCGTACTTTATATGATTATTTTAGACAGAAGATCCATTAATGAATTCAACTTCAATCTTTTATCTTGCATTTGGTTGATAATTTAGATACAGACTATTCCTACGTTGCAAACACTGGGCCATATCTCAAAGGCAACACAAATAAAGACAATCCAAATTCGAATAATGGAGCTTCAGCTTGGGTCGACAATGGTAGGAATATTTTATTTCTCATGACCCCCGCAGAGAGCCAAATCAGAGTCAATTGACAAATAAAAAAAGATAGTCCAGTATTGTCATATATGTCAAATTTCAGCCGTTAATGAGTCATTTTGATTCTAGAGGATGTCACTTTTACTCACCCTATAGTTGAACAATTCGTCATAGGGCTGACTCTAATTTTGGCTCTTTGTGCAGATACTTAATCTACTGATTTATTTTGTAACTAAATCATAATCAAAGAGAGATTGTTTTTAAATTGATCTATGTGGCTAGTACCATATTATAATTATCTATAACATTGCACATGAACCTTTTGAACAATAGGGAGTAAAAGTCAAATAGATGTTGAATATGCACAACTTCATAAACAATTCATTTACCAATTGTTTTTGATAATTTGTTCAATGTTACTTTCTAAAGAGGGTCTGTATGATGTTGCACATGAACCAGGCCCAAATAAAGACATCCCCAAGCAACAAAGAGGAAAAGATGAGAGTATACCAATCAAAACTAAAAATTTGGGAGATGGTAGGAAACTTTTATTTGAAAACAGCAAAACTTCAATTTTATATTTTCCATATCCTGACTCTTATATTAATCATGTGAAATATTGTATTCACAAATAAAGAGAGGCGATTATATTTGTTTAGGTGCCTACTTCTGTTTTAATCATGTTTACCTTCTAGACACTGAAATTAACAACAGGCAATGAACATGTTGTATAAAGGTAAAATACTGGATAATGAACATTGTCATTATATTAAGATGGAAAATTAATCAAAATGTTAATCTTTATTTGACACATTTATTTAACCTTTCATTTTTAAATAAAATATTTTTCCTTAAAGAGAGCCTGTACCAGGATGTTGGGACACCAGACATAATTAAAGAACATCCAAAAAAACAAATAGAACCAAAGGTGTTGTTACCAATCAAAAATAACAAAGCTGAATTATCAGGACATGCTGATGGATCAAATGCACCCCTTAAAGTGTCGAATCCTGATGGATCAAATGGCCCCACTAAAGCATTGGATGCTGATGGATCAAATGAAGCCACTAAACCATCCAACGGAAAAAATTCTGTGAAAGCTGATGCAGAAGAAAGCATCTATGGAAATGAAAATCTTTCAGACAGACCAGTCTCAGCTGTAATCAAACTGTCTGATCTTGAGCAGTATATTAGAAATTACAAAGCTAAAAACAATTTCTTATTTACAAAAGAATACAAGGTAAAACAACTTTGTAACTATCTTAGGTATTAGACCCATGAACCGGTCAGGAAATCCTTTGAGACCTCGGCACCACTCGGGGCCCCCGTATGCTTCCGAAATACACATTCGGTTAATGGGTCTAATACCTTAAAAAACAATTTATATATCTATATCACAAAAGGTATAGATAAGATTTTTTTTCTGATTTTTCTGATTATAATTATTTCTATAATTATTACTATTGATATAACATTATCACTGTAATATCATTATTATCATCATTATTATTATTGTCATTATCAAAATGTCTAACTATATCTAATTCAGAGCATTCCATATGGACCAATGGCTAAGTGTACTGTAGGAAACAAAGAAGAAAACAAAAAGAAGAACAGATTCTCAAACATCAGGCCATGTAGGAAAAAAATATAATTTATGTATAAATGATTAAATATTGTCACAATCCTGGATACAACATCATGGGAATATTTGTTTTGTTATAAAACCTGCACAGATATATTTGCCTTCATTTATTGAAACCTGAAAATAATACACAATCAAATTATGTTTTCAACACTAAAAGTATAAAAATAATTGCGATTGTTATTGAATATTTTGCTTCACTGTTTATATATCTACATTCCCCTTTGTATTTTGTATTTTTTTTTGTCCTCCTTAGATGACCATTCCAGAATTGTCCTTAAAAAGTATGACGGTCACACTGATTACATTAATGCATGTTACATCAAGGTAAGTCTAGTAACAAAAAGGTGAACTGTTTTTTTTTAAGAATCAGAAAAACAAATACATAATGAAACAACCAACATTTATGATCTTTAAAAAACAAGACATCCTTGATATGTTGTAGGTATGTTACAATCTTATTATGTAAACAAAATAAAGCATATGGACAAAAGCAATCAAAGTAATACATGTATCTTATTGTTGGTGCAATAGAAAATGAACTTCTCTTTTGTATCCAAACTAACAGGATAGGAAAAGGAAAGAGAAACCTTACATTGCGTGCCAAGGCCCAAAGAAACTGACAATAAGTCATTTTTGGCAAATGGTATGGCAGGACAATGCCAACAGGATTGTGATGACTGCTAATATTGCAGAGGGAGGAAGGGTGAGACAACTGAAACATTTTCTTTGTTAAATTTGGAATAGAAGGGTTTTTTATACAGGGGGGGGGGGGGGGGGGGGTTGGTGCA
>JAVSBT010387071.1:0-10949 GCA_033118115.1 Pharyngocirrus eroticus
TTTAATGCGTTTACTCCCTATTTACAAGTAATGGCAAAGAAACAGGAAATCTCAATTTCTTTAGATCGAAGATGATCATGGTAAAGGCCTCACATAACAATGGATTTTAAAGGCATTCAGCCAAAGAGTTAAATGTCTGAAAGGATTTTGGCAAGGGTTTTTATCCTCATTTGTGAGATTGGCCTAATCAGGCAGACTCATTCTGATCAATTAACTCAATTCTAATTAGTTTTCCAAGAAAAAATATCATAAGGCCATTCCAACTTTAATAGTTGGTCCTAGGATTTTTTAGTGTAAAAAATGGGTTGGTAGGTCGATTTTTTAAAAAAAAATGTATCTCCACGTAAATTAGACATCACTATATAAAAACGAGGGAAAGGAGGGAGGTGCTCTGTATTTCAAGGAATATGCAAGAACGTTGTGTATTGTTCAAATATCTCTTTACAGTTCTTTAGTTCTAACCACAAATGTATATTTACAAGACTGGTGATTTTGCTTGATTTTGTTGCCTGATTTTGAAAAAAATGCAACATTTTGAGAATTTTTTTTTAGCAATCACGAAAAAATGGGTTGCTTGCATCGAACAACTAATCAATTTGGAATGGCCTAATTGAAGAGAATTGTTTTCAGTCAAAGTTTGATATGTTTGAAGTTGCTTGTAAAATGTGATTCCTTTTGTAAAAGTTTCTTTTCTTTGGTTGAAGTTGTTTCTTCAAATGCATTCCGACATGTAGACTCAAAGCTTCATTGTACCAACCCTCTAAAGAATTCTTTTGATATCTTCTTCAATAAATAAGGAATCAAGAATTAGGAACCTGTCTGAATTCGACACTTTTCCTGCCGTTCATAATACAATGCCCTAGCAATCAGTTTTCACAGGGGTTTTAAAACAATGTGCAAGGCTTGAAGATAAAAAAAACTAAAAGGATTAAGAAATGTGATTAGAATACTCATCCAATATGATGTTCACTAGATTCTATTTAATGTCATTCCATTGAGAACGCTAATGAGATTCAATGCCGAGATTGATGATGAATGATGGGCTTGTCATCGGGTTAACAAATTGAAGACGAGTTTCCATTCCTTTTTTAGGAGAGATTAGCTCTAAGTGCCCCTGTGGTCAATGGAGCTGTTATGTTTTGTGAAATTGGCTGGGGATTGGCCGTTTCAAGGGAAACTTGTAGCATTTGATTAAATATCACCTCTGGTTGAGGTTTCCCTAGTCACAGGTTGCTCGGGGAATCGCCTGCAAATAAATTGTTTCTGTCTGTATTTTTATTGAAATATTGACAGCCTATTCCTAGTGGCAGGTCCCTAAATGCTGTTATAAATTGCAATGATTTTTGCTGTGTCTACTTGTAGACAGTGTTTTCAGCATATCCAAATAGCTGGATGAAATCATTCATGGATTCTTATATTGTTTATGGGAGTAAAAACAAGCCTTTGATTTTATCATACATAGAACGCAAGGCATGGAGAACAGTTTTATTCAGCACATCATTTTGGACAAAAATACAAATAAGAAACGGGATCTTATAGATTAAGGTGGCATTTTTTTTTTAAAGTTTTAATTTGTCTTACTGATGTAAATTTGTGTTTTTGGCACACCTTTTCGAACTGATTTATATCTATTTAAACACTTTTCTTCTCAAACAAAAAGTGGGTCTTGAAGCAAATTCAAACCAAATAAATAAGCCATTTCAATCCAGAGTGGTTTGAAAAAAGGGGTCTAGATCGATTTGAAAAAGGTATGTCTAACCACAGCCTAAGGTAAAATTCTATTGCCCAATTATGCAACATGTCTTTGATTGATACCATACAATTAGGCTTTTTTTTAAGGATGTGTGTAAATCATCACAGTTGATGACATGTTTATGCTATCATTATATTATAACCATCATTTGAAGAAGAAGATCATCCACAGCTATACAAATCTCCATGCATGTGAAACTAAAGACCTGAAAGTGTCAACAAATTTTTGACAAAATATCGTCCAATTCAAAAATGAAAATTGCCCTTTTTTAATTCATAATTCATTAGTTGTAATGCCTTACACAATCTTTGTAACTAGCAACCGCCTGCTGTGGTTTCACTGGAGCTAGTTATCCAACCCCATTGTGTAGCAATGATTAACTTCCACCTGCCTTGTATGTAAGGGAGTTCCTGGATCTAACTCTTTCATTAAGGAAAACATAGGCAACAACTAGAAAAAGCTCAAATGAAGTAAGACGGAGTAGGAAATGGGTGACATTTACCCTCAATTTAGTATTGAAAACAATTCCCTAGTGCAATAAATCTGAACCTACTTGAAGAATACTAGAATTTGACCGTTTATAAAACATTATAAAAACTTTATTCAGTAATAAACCTGAGATGAATATCGTTAGAGTAAGCTTAGAACTGTAGAATTTTAAAGAAATCAAATTGTTTACAGATTCATTAATGGAATCATGAAATTGATTTTGTTTCTGTTATACATATATAGTTTGTGTGTTTGCTCCAAAGGGATATCAAACTTTTTCCATTGGGGTGTAAACAAGCCAGGAATTTACTAACTAGTTAGACAATATTTTTAATTTTTCAAAAAATATTGACAGGAATTTCCGATGTCTTTGCATGTACACAATCTCTAAGTAAGCTGCAGTACCACAACAATGTAAACAACTTGACTTCAGACGTTATTCCATCTTAGCGAGATTCCAATAATTCAAACTGTCCAATATCAAATCACACCTTTCCTTTTACACTTCAGGATTAATGAAGATTAAGATGAATCTAACCACAGAATTAAAGAACTCTTCTTCAAATCTAATGAATGGATTTTGTAAATCTTTGTTTTGTAATTGATGGAGAGAGCCATCAGTCTTATTGTTAGAGATCTGATAACAGAAAGCATGGCTCATTTCATGCCTTTTCATATGGATTAGTTGTCAACCCATAGGGTGTACAGACAACATACATTCTTAGCAAAGAAATAATGATGTTTTGTGTTGTTGATAATATTTAGTAGTAAAATTGAGTCAAGCACTAGATATAACTACTATAAAATATATATTTCTACTATAAAGAATATTTTTAAAAACTTTAACATTTAAAATCTATATAATTGTGAAGCGCTATCACAATGTTCATTCATACATAAAAATGCGCTTTATAAAAGCAATAATTATGTTATATTTACGTTATGTTATGTTGTGCTATGATGCGTTAATTAGTAATGTATAGGCACCCCATGTCACCACTAGATATCACTAACAACACAGAACATCACTATTTTTTCTGAGAGTGTAGGTTGTGACCCTGCTCGTTTCAAAATATTTGTTTCCATTGTTTTGCTACAATGTGAGGTGAGCTGCCCTTTTACATTCATGCCTGGGTTCCTGTCTGTTGAAAGATGCTATAAATTCCTCATATTGACCCATCTGAAGACATGTTGTCAGTACATGTCCAAATCCATATTCATCCTTGGGACTATTCCTTCAACCTTTTGATCAGTCCTTTATCCTTGCTCCCGTCAGCAAATAACCCGTAAACTTTATTCCCAGAAGTCTTCATTCCTATGATTCCAAGCCTTATTTTTGTGTTTTCCTTTCTTTGATATTCAATAGGTTAAACTGCCTGTGTTTCTCTTTCCTTTCTTTTCCAAGCTTGGGCTTACAAGGGTGGTTTTGTGAGACATTTATACTAGAGAGTGCACAGCCTTGTAAAGATCAGAAGGTGAATCTCTACTGTTCTTTGAAGATTTAAGATCAGTCCATTAAACCCAATCATATCAAACCATTTCTAGGAGATAGGAAATAATGTTACATTTGATTACATTTCAAAAAATCTTATGATCAATAAATGATCTTTGCTTCTAAGCTTGTTCTATAATTTTCACATTTTCATCTGCCTGGATATTTATGTGGAAAAAATAATATCTTGCCAAAGAACAATGACATATATAAGAGTAACATTTTTGAAAACTTTAAAAAACGCTTCATATTTGTGTTGATTACATGGTCCAAGCATGCCTTTTTTACATAACAAATAGGTAGCATTACCATTCTAATATATTGTAATAGGATTCTTTATGGACCTAGCTGTGAATTATAAACTCTGCCCACTGCCACACCAAATATACCATGACAGAAATATTATCTGGAGTAATAGTGATATTAACAACTGTTCAATAGAATATTTTCATAAATTGTATCAACAGACAGAAAATGAAATTCCTCTCTTTTTAATTTCAGATTTTTGATGGGAACTTTCCTGAACATACAGTGAAATATTCCCACAGTGGCTCCCCCTTGATGAGCACAGACCAAATCAAATTCAGCATTCACAGATTTGTTGACAATCAATCTGAAACCAAACTGGTTGTGTTACCTATTAAGGTCACAGAGGCTGAATACAAGATATTTGTGACAGACAATAACTTAAAACCACTTGAAGTTGGGGATTATTACGGATTATCAAATCCCTTGGATTCTACCGTGATGAGATTTAGATACAATTATTACAATGGTGCTTCGTGTACCATCAGTTATAAAAGAACAGAATGGGGTTTTCCTATTGCTGGGAAACTCGTCAGGGGGCCTGAACAAAAATCTGTAGACAATTTATCCCACGACTGCCGTGAGTTTATTTACATGGGATATCAATACAAACACCAAGCGCCACCTACACCTAATTTAGATTATATTCCTTTTGTAATAGAAGCTTACGATCCATCGTATGGCTTCAAAGATAACCCTATCATAGAGGAAGTGTATCTACCAGTTCATATTAACGACGCATTACAAAATCTTCAACCTGACCTAGAAATCAAAGAATCTTACAAAGTTCAAGTCAGAGGTTTGAGTTATGTGACTTTAGATCCAGCATTTATTCAAGCCACTGATGAAGAAACGCCAAAAGAATGGTTAGTGTTCAATATAACTGGATTACCCAGTGAAGGATATTTTGTCAACATGTATGATCCTACGATGCCGATTTCATCTTTTTTACAAAAAGATCTTCTGAATCATGGGATAGCTTACCATCCTGTTAAGATGCAAACTAATGAGGAAAAATCAATCAAAGCTATATTTACGGTTTTTGACTCGGAGTACGCTACATCAGACCCTGGTGTGTTGGAAATTCACCTCAATTTTGCTTACTCTAAGGCCCCTGTTGTTGTGAAGAATTCAGCCATGGTTATCATTGAAGGGGAAAGTTTGCCTATCACAAAAGAAAACTTACACATCATGGATGAGGATAATTTACAGGAAGTTAGAATCAATGTGAAAAGTGGACTTCGCCATGGTATGTTGAAAGTCAATGGAACAGAGGCGACATCTTTTACGCCTATGGATATTGATAAAGGTTTTGTGGTGTACCATCATGATGATAGTGATTCAAAGGAGGATAAGATTGTGATGAGAATCAATGACAGAAGTAGTACCATTAGGATTAAGTTCCATATCAAAATTATACCCAAAGATGACAGCGCCCCCTATCTGATAAACAACGCAGGTGCACAAGTAAGTTATGGAAGAATAGTCCAATTCACACATAAAATGCTTAGTGCACACGACAAAGACACCCTCGATCATGATATCATCTATATCATTAAATCTTTTCCTCAAGCTGGAAGGGTAGTGAAGAAATTTAGCCCTATGGGACAAGGAAATATGTGGATTGAATTCAAACAAGAAGACATCGACCAAGGATTCATGTACTATGAACATGCTGGAAGAGAAAATTATTATACAGATTCTTTTGAAATTCAACTCAAAGATAATCAAGACCCACCTAATAAGTCAGGAAAATACAGAGTGCATGTCCATATTAATCCAGTATCAGATATACTTCCTCACCAACTTGCAGGAACCACACGGCAGCTTATGGTAGAAGAAACTGATGTGGCATTTATTCTGAAGGACCACTTACAATACACGGACACAGAGTCTAGTGCTGAAGACTTGTTATACACTATTACAAGTCAGCCGTTTTACCCTGCGTCTACCATTACGATTGATGCAGGGCGTATTATATTGGTGCATAATTACACCAAAACAAGCCTTCACAAAAATGCTATGGTTCCATCAGTTAGAGGTTTCTATCAGAGTGATATTAACAATGGAAAGGTAGCCTATATGCCACCTGTGGAAGATGTTGGACCAATCAGACGCCATGCAAGATTTGTGTTCAATGTCAGAGACTCCACAGGGAATGAGGTAAAAACTTTGTTACTTTTGAACTGTTTAGCAACATTATTACTATGTCTCATATGCCAGAACGCAAAACCTGCCTTCCTTAGTGCTTTTGACATTTTGAGTTAGACAAAGATTCAGGTACTTTATAGTAGTCTCCATCTTATGAGTAATTGTTCATATTTTAATTTTATTTCTCTGCTTTTTAAGTAATAAAACAGACATGGATTAACTTTAAATTTTGCATTATTATATGGTGATGGTATGCTACCAAAATCTAGCAACAAATATGACCCCATGGCGGAAGGGGAAAATAAATGTGTCTGTTTTGGTCAGAATATGCCAAATTTTATTTAGTATAAAGCTACGCTAGTAAGCTACCATTATCAGAGAACTATAGTTCAACCTACCTGCTTTTTTTTCTCTATGATTTGATGTAAGTAAATGCTCAGATCATTGTTGTATTGTTTTTATTTATTTTTCTCTCATTTTACTCATTAGGTGACCAATCAGCCATTTGATATCACCATTCTTCCTGTCAATAACCAAGTACCACATTTTAACATCAAGCCTATCACACTAGCAGAAGGTGGTACCATCTCCTTGTCAACGGATGACATTAGTGTTAATGATCCTGGTAACTTTTGTTTATATCATCAAAGTCAAAATGTTTGTCAATAAACTTTTAAATCACAAGTCTTATGACATATTTTTCTTCGCTCTTAAAGTACTTGAACACTTTGCAGAATGACAAAAAAATTATATTATCAAAAATATTCAAGTCTCATATTTAGCTTTACTAGAAAAAGGTCATTAAAATTAGTTAAAGAATGAATAACATACATGTGTTGTGATGATAAAATAGAGCATGTTCTGTTGCCCTAGTTTATCAAATGAGATTTAAAAAAGAGTAATTTCATAATGATTATAAACATACTTCAATTTCTTATTTGTTTATTTGATACAGACACTGATGCTGAGAATTTAATCATTACCCTAAAGGAGGAGCCACTGTATGGTAGAATTCTTAAGAATGACATTCACATGAATGCCAACGATGAAATTACAATGGCTGAACTTAGCAAGTCAGTCTTAGTGTAAGTAAGATTTCTTAAATCAACTGATCATGTAATCGAGGAATAAAAAAGGATACTGACAGTTTAAGTGCTTCACCACTAGATGTCACAGGGGTGAATTATAGGAGATTCCAAAATTATATATATATAGTCCCTAGGCTTTTGCAAATGTTTAATTGTGAAAAAAATCTTTTTAGAAATAAACTCTATTCCATTTAGAAAATAATCATTAGTTATGCAAAGAATAATTTTTTTTCCTTTAAAGTGTAAAAAGATTGCAATTTGATTTTTTCAAGTGGGACTTAAACATGGGCTTTCACACGGAAGATCTACTTTAAGACTATAAAATTGATATGTAATAGGGTATATATACATGGAGTTTATATCCCCCCCTCCTCTCCCCCTTGTCAATTTTTTGAAAAGTACAAAATATTTGAATGTGTCTTACTTTTCTTTTGAAGGTATGAACATGATGGGACAGATATTGAACAAGATGTAATAGTACTGACAGGGTCTGATGGCATCAATGAAGTTACAGAAGAAGTTCTCATAGAAATAGAAATCAAAGACGACGAAGCTCCACAACCACTGCAAGATCTCAGAAATAACATTTTAGTTTATGAGGGAGGACAGACAATAATTTCAACAGCTAATTTAGGTGCTACTGATAATGATACAGATGATTTTGCTCTTACTTTTTTCTTGCTCCAACCTCCACAATTTGGAACAATCACATTAAAAGGGAAGATTGAAAAGGAATTTTCTCAAGGAAGTCTCATGGCAGGTTATGTGAAATACATCCACAGTGGCGAAGAGATAGGAATGTACGAGAAATATGACACAGCTAGTTTTGCTGTGACAGATAGACAAGCCCATTCACATGTAAACGCTCTGATCCTAGATCTCAATATTACTCTTTTGCCGGTGAATAACATACCCCCTGAAACTATCATCAGCAGTGTGTTATTTGTAACGGAAGGGCAGAGTGCCACCATTAATCATGAAGTGCTTTCGGCTCAGGACGTTGACACCCCATCAGAAAAATTGGTGTTCATTATCACCAAGCAGCCAGTCTGGGGGTATGTGGTATTAAGTCCTAGCAGTCCAAAGTATGATGGTACCAACAAAC
This sequence comes from Pharyngocirrus eroticus, assembly GCA_033118115.1. Classification (NCBI taxonomy): domain Eukaryota; kingdom Metazoa; phylum Annelida; class Polychaeta; family Saccocirridae; genus Pharyngocirrus; species Pharyngocirrus eroticus. The sequence goes on from JAVSBT010387071.1 coordinate 8,385, forward strand.
AGTTGTCGGAATTCACCATGGGTGATGTGATGCAGGGAGATATTGTTTACATCCAAGCAAACCATTCAAAGGTTGAACCATTCTCTGATTCATTTGAAGTGTACGTTACAGATGGCAAATTCATCTCAACACCATCTGCAGTCCAGATAACTATACTCCCGGATAATGATGAGGCCCCCTTTTTTAAACTGGAAGACATTATGCTTTATGAAGGCCAAGAAAGGATTCTTGATCATGATATTTTATTTGCAATGGATATGGATATTCCACAGCAGAAGCTTGTATTATCTGTTGATGAGCCACCAAGTCATGGTAAGCTGTCTCTTATGATGAAATCGTCAGTGCCTACTGATATCTATGAAATTCCAATGCATGATGTCACCCTAAGGGATATTCAAAATGATATGCGTCTAATGTACAAACACGACGGCTCTGAACACTTCCAAGATCAATTCACATTACAAATAACAGATGGGAAACATATCGTCAAGAAAACATCTACAGTTAAAGTAGTCCCTACAAACGATGAAAGACCTGCTGTTATCAAGAATACCGGTATTCAAATCAACTACAAAGATAAAGTCTTCATAACCGGAGATTTCTTGAAGACGGTAGATATGGATACCAAAGATACAGACATCATTTATATGCTGATAGCAGAACCTGAAAAAGGTGTTTTACAAATGTTGGATGCGACCAAAGATTTCTATGTGAACGATGAAGCAGATGACGATGACAATGGCGATATCAACCAATCAGGGTGGATCAAATTGAAAGCTGGAATGAATTTTACCCAAGATGATTTGGAGGGAAGTCGTATCCGCTACATACAAAACAGTCCAGAAATTGAGGAAACAGAAACTGATAAATTTGTGTTTAAAATCACTGATAAGGTTTATTCCTTACCTAATGATATGTTTGAAATTGAAATTTTGAATCCTACTTTGGAGCAGTTGGTGTTGCTTTCCAAAGGCACAGAAGTGAAATCTGGAGATTCGCACGTAATCACCACTAGTGAACTGAGTGCAAGTGACGGAGGAAGTAGTCGACCACAAGACATAGTGTTCCACGTCACTAGACCAACAAGTCGAGGACACCTAGGGATTATCACTGAGAAACATAAAAAGATTTCAAACTTTACCCAGCTAGACCTGATGGCACAGAAAGTGTTTTATCAACATTCTGGTAAACCCACTGACCCTGAAGATTCTTTTGACTTTACCGCTGTCAACAATTTCAAGTTTTCAAGAAGTGGGACATTTTTAATCGATATCAATCAACTCGATCAGATTTTGCCAACCCTTGATACCAATGTGCCACTGACTGTAGTACAAGGAACAGAGGCATTATTAACAACTTACAATTTGCATATTCATGACCCCGACACACACAGTCACAATCTAACCTATCTCATTTTGGAGCCCCCCAGATTTGGGCGACTATTATTCAGAGGTCTTCCATTGGATAAGAAAGGTTTCTCCCAATATGATATTGACAACAGCTTTGTGACTTATGAAAGTCAAGAAAGTGATGAAGCAGGTATTGACTACTTCCTGTTTACAATCTCTGATGGTCGCCATGATGGCTACCTCCTTAATGGAAGTCTAGAAACAAAACCTGCTTTTTTCAACATCTTAGTCCAACCATTATCAAAAGAACCCCCAAAGCTGGTCAACAAGAAAAGCCCAGCAATGTTAGAGACCTTTGGTCAAGGAAAATTTGGATTTTTGCTTGATAGCAATCACCTGAGAGCAGTTCACCCTATGAGTGAAAGCAGTCAGCTTGTCTATTCAGTCCTAGAAAAACCACTACATGGTTACTTGGAACATATGGACTCAGGTAGGTTATTCTCAATACTATGTTTGTAGTATTTACTGAACTAAAAGTGTTTCTAAATTGAAGAAAATCATGAAGGAAAAAAATAATAATAAAAGAGGCCATTTTGATTCGTAAGAAATGTTGTACTTGTAGATGTTAAAAAATATATTTTGGTTGTGAAATAAATAAAAACAAACTACACATGGCATGGTATTGTTTGCTTACTTGAAAACTTAGACAGCATCTAATCCAAGGTTATGTATTAATTATTATGTTATGTATAGTGTGCCAGTGCAGTGCTAATGTTTCCATCATGGTCTAAAGATCCACTTTCTTGAAATCAACATGTGACATTATTTAAATATATCTTTGATAATAAGTGATATTTTTAACTATTTCTCTTTAATTTATCAATAGGTAAAATGTTAAAGAAAAGATTCACCCAAGAAGATTTAAACAATGGAAAAATCCAATACATCTTAAACAGTGACACTTTGAATGCAGTGAATGACAGTATACTCTTCAGAATTCAAGATAACAATAGAAATACACTGGATAACCAAAGGTACAATCAATTCAATATCAGCCATGTCAGCATCAATCAAAATACCCTCGCATCTCCTATGACTCCCAAAACACTATAAAATGTCAGTATCTCAGTCCTAATAGTTAAAGTGTATTTGATTTAGAAAAAATGAAAATGAATAAATAGTGTTAAGGCGTCATGAGGGTCTAATTGCTTTTTTT
>JAVSBT010387182.1:0-10948 GCA_033118115.1 Pharyngocirrus eroticus
GTCATTGTAGCCAGTGATATCAAACTCTAAATATGAAGAATTGAGAAAAAAACATGCAATTTACAGAACGAAACTGAGTTTGTTTTAAACTTAAAGGCAATTTTGCAAGTACATGCTTTTGAAAAATGCTATCTAATTGTTTAGGTTTTTGAAAAACATTTTTCAGAAAATACACTTATTTATAGAAAATATTATGGAATTATAAACAAATTCTAGCTCTCAAATAAGACCTTGAAATATTTTTACCTTTGACATCTATGATCTCTGCTTCACTGTATATTTCATCTATGAACTCATAGACCAGTTTGCCTCTTTCCAAAGTTTTTGTCAACCTGTAAAATTATCATGTGGGGTTTTCCTTTCTTTATATTGTCATCTCAAATAAATACAAAATTGTTACAAAAAGTAAATTTACACTAATTAATAAAAGGTTACGAACTAGAATTAAAAATGACCACTTTGGAAGCCACATATTTGTTTCTAAGATGATATGGGGTGATTTGATTAATAATTCTTATCAGGAAAGGTCTATGAATTAAAAAGCTACAGAACAACAATAAAAAAATATAACACTACATCAAATTGGCAAAAATGATTAGTGTGGGATATTCATATTTATCTGTTAGTGATAGTGGGATAATTTTTAGAAAGATGTCGCCTTTTGAAAAAAGAGAAGTTTCATTGACAAAGTGATTGTACTATAATGCCAGTGTCTATAAAAATACATTTTGGGCATCTGACATGATGAACTTCATAAAGATGAATGGAAACACTACTTCAAAATAAAAATTTCAAAACTTGCAATTGTTCGAAATACCTGAAATTGTTTTGATTGCAAATGGTTACAGCAGGAAAAGGAAGTTCCTTCTCATAAACTACTGCCACATGAACATTAGATTTGTAACTGAAATAAGCGCCTGCTCTGACGGAGACCTGAACTAGAAACAGTCCAACTGATAACAAAACACAACAGACCCACAGTGCTCTGAAAGAAGATAGTATCAGAACAATAACTAAAGAAACTATTTTGACATGCCAGCTTTGGGACATTTGTATCCAGAAAATATTCGTATATTTTGCTAAAATTTAACATACAATAGGGACTTATTTCTATGAAAAAAATGATAAGGGGAATAAAATAGACTTTAATGTAACTAAGAATGAAAAAACAACTTAAAGAAATAGGCTTTTCATTATATGAATAACAAATAATTTATCAGTAGCACACCATGTACAGAGCTACAATATATTATATTTCTTCAAGTTGTTTCTTTTTTATCGCATAATTATACCTGCGGAATCTTGAGGCATTAAAGTCAAAAATGTATTTGATGCCATGAAAAGTTGTACTCTCTGTGAACTCATTCCATGGTGGCCTGCCCTGTTCCTGGGTGCCTAAAAACCCAGGGGATTTATTTTCACTCCATCCAAATTTCACTTTACTGTCCTTCCTTTGAAACAATGCACTTCCTTTATCATTGATGTTAAAAGAAGGCCCAGTCACATTTTGTTCCATTTTTATTTCAACTCTGATTAATTCCAGATATTCCTGATATGTCCTTACAAATACAAATAATTTTGCACAAAACACTCTGACAATTCAAATAAGTACTATAGTTTTAACCAAAGTCATCACACACTAAATGCATGAAATACAGAACTCTAAAATTCAGTTTTAGAGTCCGATTTTCGTGTTTGCTTTATATAATATGTGAATTATAGTTAAACACATATGCCATTGGGCGTTCAGCCCATTTTTGTTCCCTTTTTTTGTTGAGAAAATGTCTACTTTCATTACATTGTATTGTAATTTATGGAATAAAAAGCCTTAGCAATTAAAAAAATTCAGTCAATAATTTAGGGTTATCTATATTCTTAATTTCTTTGTCTAATCATAAAGGTGTTTAGTTACTGTACCTTATAGGCACAGATTCATTGATGCTTATTTTAAAGGTATGTCAAAAGATATTTGCCATATTTTTTAAAATACACAAATACTAGTGGGGTATGTCAGGGTTAGTGAACAAATTTAACGGCTGTATAAATAAACTCTAATAGCTTTGTATTGAATAAGTATGATGTAGACATAGTAAACACAGTTGCACAAATGAAATTTGAATATATATATTTATTAGAATATTTTTTAGTTTGAAATAAAAGGGTAGCTAAAAAGAAGAGCGATAGATTAGAGACAAATTTTTCTGAGATTTTCCAATGCTGTTCCAATAATTCAAAAACACCTTTGTCCAACTTAGATAGAGTAAAAAAACCTTGTTTTCTACTACACTACAGTGCCAAATTATTTTGCAATTACTAATTGAAAAAAAAAAAAAAAAATCTCAGCAAAGTCTAAAAGAATGATGGAATGTCATATGGTAACCAACGTATTATCATCTGATATAAATTGTGTGTGACTTTGTTACCTAGGTTACATTTGAATTTCAAATGTTGTGTTTAGTGGTGTGCCAAATTATAATGCAAGTGTTTCAAAGAGGGAAAAGATTGTCAACATTTAAATAAGACTGTAATTATAAATTACAAGACAATGTGTAATTGACATTATAAAATGTTATATTTATGGTAATATCTGAAATATTCCATTATAGACTGTAGTTATGAATTACACACAAGACAATGTGTGAGTGACATTATGAAATTAAATATTTATGGTAATATCTGAAATATTTCAAAAGACTGTAATTATGATAACTTAATAAGTGACATTAAAAATATTAAGATCATAATTGAATTAATTTCAATTTAATGGACTTTATGGATTACATAGGCGGGTCCAGGATTTTGCTGAAGGGGGGGGGGGCACAATCTTGATATCATTTCAATATTCACAACATAATGCATAGACAGGGTATTTGGTGCCTAGTAGGTAATTAAAAAATTGATTGAAAGTTGCTTAATTTTATTATGAAAAAATGATTTTCATTCAGTTCCATTTTTTTCTGCATTTGAGAATACCTGGAGGTGTAAGATTTTTAAAGCAAGGTTATATTTTATATGTACTTTTATGAAAACTTAGGCACTGGAGCAAAATATTGATGTGGTTGAAATACATCATTATCTTTGACCTAACAGTTGAAAGAATTTATACCAAATAGGCGTGGGGTCTGGGACCCCCTAGGGCCCCAAGAGCCAACGGATTCTAACATTCTGTGGTGAATTCTGAGCCTTTGAACCACTTTTAACATTGTTTTCAAAGATGACTTTTATGTGTAAAATCTTGTCAAAACATTTGAGATGGTTATTTGTGGAACGATACAAGCTACCAGAAAATAGCTTTACAACATGTCTGGTTCCACTCTTAAGGAGCACTGGCAGTGAAGCAAAAGGGAATATTATCATACTGTTCCAGTAATTCAAAAACATCTTTATCCAACTTAGATGGAAAAAACATTTATGAAAATAAAATTTACTAAATAACTTGTCATTTTTGTCAATAGAGATTGTTATGTATTATGATTTGTTGTGTGTAGGTATACAGGGTATAAAAGGACCTTAGGTATATCTAATTAGTTATCCACAGATTGATAATTTTCCTCTTTTTGTTAAATCTAGGCCACTAAATGAAACAAAAGCTCTGTTGGCTTGTAAATATATTTTTTTAGTTAGAAATAGAGAGCTGTAAAAGGGTTACAATAAGAGATAGTCATGCATATTTCATGTATATCGGGAAACCTCATAACTTTCTGTCATTTCTGTGTAAAACTGTAAAAGGCTAAGTAGAGAGAAATCTTATTAAAAAACTAATTAATTGGACAACCAGCACACTTTTTCATGCAAAAAAATCGATCCACCAAGTAATCAATTTGGAATGACCTTAATACAATGTTCCAAGTTGTTAGGAAAATGAATATGAATGTCATTTGTATATCATTATGGCCCCACAGAAGTATTAATGTTTATTCCATTAAAAAAGATGATACAATGTCCTTTGTTATACATGTACATCAGATAATATGATAACAAAACAAATCAAAATACACAATGTGTAGAAGACTCTGTATTTTTATTTGTGCGACAGGTAAAGGGTAAATTTATTCATATTCCCTTTTTTGGCAAGATAGCAAGAATTTTAACCCAGTTTCTATACTCTCTAGGTTTTCCTTTCTTTCTATTCAAATATGTACAGCTGTAATTGTTTTGATATCAGACCTAAAGATCATTGTCAACAAAATTAAGACTTTTTAATTGCATGGGATCATGTCAGGGAATCACAAGTGCTCTTATGGACCTTGGCATTAAACTTTACAACAGCAAATACAAACAATATCAACATTACACTCAGAATAAACTAGGAATTATGATACATAGTATTTAAAAATAAGACCTTTTTTGAAAACCTTTTCTAAAAATACATCAATAATTTTTTTTAAAGATTTTTTAAGGATCTGCAGTTACCACAATTGTCGAAAGTTTAAAACAATACAAAACCTTTATCAGAATAGAACACAGATTCGCAAACTCCTCTTTCTCTTATATTTACATCAGAAATATATCACCTCATACTACATGTATTTAGATGTTTTCAAGACATACATTTATTATCAACAGTCACACCTCCTATAGGCCTATAGTCGACTCAATATGAGCGATTCCTTGAATGTAGCCTTGAAGTAATAGGGCTAGAAAAACACCTTTAGATCCTAAAACTAACACTCACACTGAGAAATATATTTCATTTTTGACTTAGAATCATATACAATCAAACCTCTCTTCAAGATTCAAGACCACCTCACTAAAAGGGTCACTTCACAACTAAGGTCACAAAGGAATACATTGAAATGACATGGTTAAAGAATATTACTATTACTATTTTTATTATTATTATATCTTGATTTATAAAGCCCCTTTTACAGTAACACTGGTCAAAGGCGCTGTACATGTCCTATAAAATTATTGTTTTAAAAAAACAAAAAAGGAAATGCAAACTATTGAATATCAAATGTCTATCATACTTCATTATGACTTTAAAATGACTTTAAAATTCCTTAGCAGACCATTTTTTTATCTAGAGCTAATCAAAAGTCCTGAAAGTGGTCTTTATCTACAGGTTTGACTGTACTTTTAGAAGGCATTTTTACGGTAAGTTTTTTTTAATTACGGCTCTTCTCAAAGAAACATTAACGTTTTCTGTGCCCTTTTTTACATGCTTTCCAAATAAAAGAACTAGATAGTCCACTAATTCACACACTGTCAGGACACTGGCTCCAAGAAGTAGTCCAAGAAAGCCACCAATTTCACTGAATAAACTAAGCAGCTTAAAGGTAATGTGTTGTTCTATCTTCTCATAACTCAATTCCTGGTAGAATATATCAACTTGCATGAAGTTATCCCTATGGAGATAAAAAAAAAGAATATATTTATATAGACAAATATGTTTAAAAGGGGATGATATTACTTAAATTTAGTACAGTGAACAATTTTGAACGTTTGACTAGTTAATTATTTTAAGCTTACTTGGTAGCTTTCGTCTACACTGTAGACATCCTCAGCCAATTATGACATGTTTTGGCTGTGTCCGCTAGTAGACGAAAGCTACCAAGGAAGCTTAAAATAATTAACTAGTCAAAAGTTCAAAATTGTTCACTATAATGTAACTAGTTAGATGAATCTACACAAATTAAATTAAGTACATTTGATTTAACACAATTACAAAAAAAATTCAACACTCAAAAAAAAAAAGATTTTGCAAGTGGCAGCAACCTTTATAGTTTTAAGATATCAAAAACACAAAGTTTTACTTCTGTTTGTTAAACAACTAGAAAACAACTTACAAAAAGAACTTATAGTTCATTTGGTTTCCACTTTTGTAATCTTTCAAGTTTTCTTCTATATCTTGGAGAGCATCAAACAAAGTCTTTTCAATCACAGCTGTTAACTCTGTCTTTATTGTGGTTGCCAAATGTCGCCATGGCTCAAAAACTCCCTCAACCAAACCCTTGGTGTTTTCTCTCAAAACTTCATGTAACGCTGTTAGTGATTGGTTCAACTTCTCATTCAATTTTCTATCCATTTGTAATATTCTCAATGTTTTAACTAATTGAAATTTCTCTATTATAAGAGTGTTAATCCAAGGGAGCTCAGTTTGAAAATAGTTATCGTAATTAGTTTTGATAGCGTCTTCAATTTCAGTAAACTTCACAGTGTACTCAAAAGCATAGCGACTAAACTCAATGGAATATTCAAAGAATTGTTCCAAAGGCTTGGCAACTGCTGGAGATTCTATCAAAGTTGCAAGCCTATTTTTTGTAATGTTGCCATCTTTAAACTTCTTCAAATTTATTCTTAGAGGTTCAAGTGTCTCTGACTGTAGTTTTTTAAGCTTGTTCCATATGGAGGCCATTCCAATATAATGACCTTTCAGATCTAGCAGCATGCCTCCCACATCATCACAAGAAACCAGCTCCATCATGTTCTTGTACCTTTCATTTTCTATTGTCTCGCAGTAAATGCCCTGGCAACTTAGTTTTGACATCCATTCACAGTTAGAATATAATAATTCAATATTTTCAAAGACTTTCTTTATGTTTTCACTTTTTGCTGTGAGTATTATACCAGCTGTCAATTGCAGAGTCTCATTTTTTAAATTTTCGTCAAAGCCTTTGCTCCAATTTTTCATCAGACTTTGAATCTCTACAATATTAGCCAAAAAGGGATTGGATTGGGATGCATTAAGAGTACGCAGACAGGCATCGTGTTCTGGGTGTTTGGCAGAGACATTTTGAGTAGCATTAGTATAGATAATTTCTATTGCCTTTTTGTATGAATGTTGCAATCTTGCTAGAACTGAAGCAAAGTCGATGTGGATGTAACTTTGCATTTTCAGTTTCGTCTCATTATTGAAAAGTCCATTCCAGCACATGTCACCAGATGTCGTGTAGGTCTGCATGGTGTCATGACCCTTCAAGTTTATACATTCTTCCATTCTAATATAGAGGTCAGATGCATTTGGATTTTTATACACCATCATAAGAAAATCACTGAGGAAAAATACTTCGAAATCTTTTAAAAGTGATGAATCATTGAGTAGAAAGGAATCTTCAATACCTACACTTAATTCAAAATGATCTTGAAGTTTGGAAATCATATTCAATCTCTCAATAATGAACAAATGAATATTATTGTCATTTTTCATGATGTTTCCCATATCAGTTAGTATATCCATGGTTTCGTATTTTTCAGCATATGCAAGAGAGCTACTAAAATCATCACTATATTTGTTCAAAACTCTTGTAACATTAGCAATAGCAGAGAGAAAGGTGTCTGCCTGCTCTTGATCAAGGACATAGAATTCTTGTAAATATGCTTGACCCATTTCTCTTGCATTCAAAAATTTCTTCTGTACTTCCATTTTCTTCTTTTTATCCTTCAGCACAATTCTCTCAATGTTGAACTTTGACAACTGGGCATAGGAAAGATTTGGTTTGTATTTCACTTGCTGGCATGGAATTTTACAATAGCAATGATCATCTGGTATTTTGTCTAAAAGAGAAAGAAAAGAGAGAGAGAAACCTAAAGATTATAACTATCATTGGGTTTTTTATGTTTCTATTTCCATAGTAATATCCTGTAAAACAAGCAGAGAAATTGACCTTTCTAATCCTACTGTCATTTTCATTGTATTTTCCTTAATCATAAAAACAACTAAATTGTTCACCCATCCCTTTCATATTTCCATTACATAGTGTACAAAGCATAAGAATTACCTACCACTTTCATCTTTAACACAGCTGAAAAGTTTTTCCATTGTACAAAACACAGGCACTACAATTTTAAAAAAAAGCATATTATGGTTTTGGAAAGCATGATATGATTCTGTTAGATGCCACCAGTTCAAATTGTATTTAAACAAAACCGTAGAGTAGATGGCTCAACAGATCTTCACCACATACTTAGAACTAAATCTCTTGTTTTTTCATCAAAAAAATAAATTACATTAAATAATGATAATTTCTGTTGTCCAATAATACATTGTGCATTTGAATTTCTTTTTACAGAATTACACCAACAGTTGCAACTGTGAACACAATACATGAATTTCACTCTCCTGCAGAAACAATGTGCTGCAGAAACATTGAAGTGAATGCATTCACTTACTTGCTTGATTTAAGTAAAAGTTATAAAATATACATAAAGCATGGGAGTGTGGGAGCATGGTGGCTCAGGGACAAAGCTTGTGCCTAGAGGTCAGGAGGTTGAGGGTTCGACCCACTGCTTTGCCCATAGTCCCAATTTCCCTTTTTTACCCAGGAATCGGTACCAGGAAATATCTGGGAAAGTAGCCTGCAATAGACTAGCATCCTGTCCATGGGGAGTGAAAGCTCTCGCGTATGCTACAAAGACCGGGGAGAAGCACTGGCCTATTGGGCCTTAATGGCTCGAGTATGGCTTTATTTTACTAGGCTATGCATTTAAGCGAAGACAAGTCTTACCTGTTTCATTGATTCGTCTTGTCAAGTTTAATTTTGGATTATCTATGCACTTGCAGATTTTTGAAATTCTTTTGTGTCTACAGTCTGACATACACACAGACATTGGCACAGCATTTTCTACGCAGGAACCATAGGGCGCATCAAGTGAATAATGCTAGAGTTAAGGTAATTTGAAACAAAAACAACTTTAGATTAATATTTGTATTATTCATTCATCTTCATCATGTTAGTAAATGTTTCTTTCTTCTGTAGTGTATCTATAGTAGACTTCAATTCCTCTCAATAGATACTCTGTGATCTCTGATATGCAGCCATTTCATTTGCCTTATGCTGTCAACTTATAAAACAATACTACAATGTCCAAAATTTGGATTTAATTTCAATTTTTTTAATATTCACCTCAATTCTTTTTATTCCAATAGTTGAATGCATCCCAGGTGCAACTGAAAACCCAACATCTTTCATCATGGGCACTTCTGTTTGATTATGTAATAAGATCTGTGAAAGAAGTACAAACATGTACAGGGTTTTATCATGATAAACAACCAAACAATTATTAAACAAATTCATTAGTTTGGTAAATATTGATTATGAAAAAATGTTCTTTTTGTCAAAAACTAAACAAGTTTTTATACCCTTTACTTTAATTGATTCATTTTAACCAACATGGACTGTGGTCATCATCAGACTGATGGTATAGGCCTATTTTGCTACACCAAGCGCCATCTGGTAGCTTATACCATCAGTCTGATGATGAAAACAGTCTATGTTGGTTGAAATTAATCACAAGGTATAAATACTTGTTTATTTTGGACAAAAAAAACATTTTTTCATAACCAGGAAATTAATTATTGTAACAATTTCTGCTGGTATGTCAAAGTAAACTTATCAACCTTTTACCTGTAAAAATAATTTCAATAATTTTAACGTTACACCTCATATTTTCAAGGTGCGGTTATCCTTAATAATGATTATCATAATAATGATAATGATTGTTAAAATTTGATGAAGATTACATTATACAACGAAAGTACATGAATTAGTGGTAGTAATAATGATGATATCAATAAGCATCCGAGCCATCAAGGTTTTTGATTTTTCTATTTGTGACTTTCCTCTCATGCTGTTATTTATTCTCCTTTTATAAAATTGAGCTTATTTTCATGCACATGCTTGAAATTATAATTCACCATTAACATTAGTTTCATAATTGAAAATAATTCAAGCTACTTAATATATTGTCCAGCAGCGTGACTTTTGATATTTCCAGCCAAATACCATCAAAGAACTACGTGACTGCAGGGTTTACCTCAGGAAATCAATGTCACATAATTGTACAAGCTTCATTACTTAATAGGTTTTACAGAATATCACTTCTATATTTCAATACCCACCAGGATATTAAAGAGTATAAGTACATACAAATAATCAGAAAGTAGTCATTGCTATTTGTACACTTAAGTTATAAACTTTGATTCAATACTTTTACTAATTATTTTTAAGATCTATTTATACATAATTACGAGCCTCTTGCAGGAGACAACCTTCCAGACTGAGCTAGAAATGGACTTTTAAAGCTGATCTACTAGTATATAGAATTTTTTTTAATTTTAAATTTTGTAATTGTTCTAAATATTTTCTTTTCTCAATGTTCTTACTACAGATTCCTATTTCATATACTCTTACATCATGGCTGTTCCACTATTTGGTCTGTAAATAAAAATTCAAGTCCCTTACACTGATTCCTGCATCATTTTGAGGGCCTCTCATGTACTCATATTGCTCCACATTCATCACTAAAACTAGGCCATGCTTTGAACCTAAAAATCAAAAGAATAAAATAAAAATTCAAGATGATATTTATGTATGTATGGGTGTATGTACGTATGTAGGTATTTAACAATAAATATACTTGAAAGCAGAACTTTCCTTATGAACAGTAATTATTATAGTAAATAAGTCCAACAGAAAAAGACATGCGGTTTGAAACCTACATGTTTCAAATCATCAAGGACTTTTGTAGGTACTTATTCATTCATTCATTCATTCATTCATTCATTCATTCATTCATTCATTCATTCATATATTTAAGGGAGGTGGTGACCTATTCAGCTAGCTAGTCTATTGGGCCTTCTGCCATACATAAACATTCATACAATGAAACTACAGAAATTCTACATGTAACGGAAATACAAATTTACATAATAAAAGAAAAAAGTTTAAAAAGGAAAAAGATAAAAAAATAGTAGAATTATGAAACTCATTACATTGTTAGTGATATCTAGAAAGTTATTTTTTTATCACTGACAGCTGGAAGATTTTGCCAATAATTATAACTATAATTGTAAAGTATACAGTCAGCAGAATGAATTTATTTCATAAAATAGTAGATTTGAAAGTAAAACTTTCCTTATGCACAGTATGTATACAAAATAATGATAAAGTCCAACACAAAAGATATGCGGTTTGAAACCTACATGTTTCGAGTCATCAAGGACTCT
>JAVSBT010387293.1:0-10947 GCA_033118115.1 Pharyngocirrus eroticus
AAGAAATTCGACCTACCGAGGGTAAAAAAAAAATCTCAGATCCAACGATCTACAAATCAATTTGGTATGGCCTTACAGAGAAATGTTTGGTATGCACAAATGCACATCCTCTTTTTCTGTTGTAGTTTAGCACAATTATTAAGCACTACAAACTCATAGTTTGATTACAAAATACAGTAACTTCTCTATTTAAAGATTTTCTTTTCTAAGTTTAAAAACTTCATTAGATATACCCAAGGTCAAGGCCAATGATGACCTGACTTCAATATTCATTGACAAAACAGATGATTAACTGAAAGCTAAAGGTGATTTATTACATAAATTGTTATTCTAGTAAAAAACACTTTGGGGATGCTTTAGCTGATCTTATCTGTAAGTGAATTGTATTATTGTTTTGTTGTATTTGTTAATCATATATTTTACACAAAGCATTCATTCTATTTGTAGGGCAGTGCTAGAAAGTCACCATGTCTCTTTGGCATTTAGACTGACACAAGAATATGACAGAGTCAACATTTTCAAAAACATTGACAGGTACATATTACAAAAGGTTGTCCACTTTTTATGGACAGAATTTTTTTTATAGCAACAAGAACCAAAAATCCTTTGTGCAATGCCAAATTCTTGACTCCAAGGCCTGTGTTCTTGAGGAATAATTACTGGTTTCATCTTTAACATGTTTGTCATAACCCTCCTCGTCCTCATCAAAGTCCCGTCATTATCAAGTCCTGCAATTTAATTTATTTTCTTTACTACAGGGACACATTCCGTCAGATGCGACAGGTTATCATAGACATGGTATTAGCTACAGAGATGACAAAACATTTTGAACATCTGAGCAAATTTGAAAACATTCTGAATCCAAGAGCTAAATTAGAAGGAGATGAGAGTGCTTCACTCAATGCTTCAGTAAGTAAACACAACCTAAAGGAAATTTTAATGCTGACCAATTTGGGGAGAATGCTCATTGTGGCATTATGTTTCTTACAAGAGATCTGTACACTTCTTCAAAAATATGCATTTCAATATTTTGTTCCTACAACTTTATATGTGCCTATGGAGTAGCTAAATTTATAAAAAGAGAGAGTTTCAGGAGGAAGGTTTTGATATCCCATACTTACGAGAAATTAAAACAAAATATTATAGCAATTTGTCTGTTTGAAACTCCTTTAATGGTTAGTTATGATTTGATACTTCCTCTCTAGTCTCTGGACTAACTACCACGCTGTCCTTTTCCAAGCCATAGACTTTGCGCTGTTATAGTGTTGAATTTCAACCATTTAGTTGTGCTTAGTCCAGAGACTATCTCTGTTATTATAATTGGACCTGGTTGCAGTGTGCTTTTGTTTGATTGTTTTAAGCTAAAAAGATGCCAGGTTTATTTTAATTTGAAAATGGAGCTTGAGGTATGACTCTTATTGTTTGGTTCAATTTTTTAACCTGGAGTTAATAGTTTTAATTACCAGTTAGGAGAGTTTCACAACTTCACATGATAGGATTAAATATTGGAAATGTTGACAAATATTCTTTTATTAATATTTAAGGTTAGGGACATTTTAATTTTAATTTTATGATCTTCTAAAGATTGACAACATAATTTAAGATGATAAGATAGAGATAAGATAACATTTTATTGTTTGTAAATAAATGAGTCTTTTGTGATACAGGTAAACTTAGTTCCTTACGTTGCAATGCAAGATATAAAGAAAGAAAAAAGGTTGAAAAAAGCATATATGAAACTGTACGCTGAAGGATTTACACAATGTATAATTATTATATACTTTAATATCCAATTTTTGTTTGGTTTCAGAATGAGGGTCATGAGAGTCCTGATAAAATTTCAATATCGTCTCCAGAAGGGAAAATTTTGATCAGAAGAATGCTGATCAAATGTGCAGATGTAGCCAGCCCGACTAGACCTCGTTTATTGTGTATAGAATGGGCAAATAGGATTGCTAAAGAATATTGTGATCAGGTACTTCAATAGTGAATAAAGATACAGATTTATATACAACTACTTAAAATGGAAAATGTTTTACTGAAAACTAAAAGTTAGGAATGATTATACTATTTTGAAATTGATACCAAAGGCTTTGATGATAATGTCATATGAGACAGCGAGCTAGAATAAATGATCAAGAGTAAAGCAAATACATGTTCAATCTCATCTTATTCTTGTCTGACTCTCGTTTTCAGACTGATGAAGAAAGGTCCAGGGGCCTACCTATTATTATGGCCCAGTTTGACAGAAGGTCTTGTAATGTGCCAAAATCTCAGATTGGGTTCATAGATTTCTTCATCACAAATATGTTTGGTGCTTGGAATGGTAAGTAGTCAACTTGTGAATTGATATCTGTAGTCTAAATCTTAGCCCCCACAAGCAATTTCTAGTTGCTGGCAAAGGGTCACCAAAAACAAAAAGAAAATAATTGTAATTTACCAATACAAAAAATTGCCAAAAAGAAGTCACAGGTGATCAATGACCCATTTCTGGTGACTCAAATCTCTTTGAAAGTTTGATATTTCTTTTAATAACCCTCCCTAATACTTTGTCAGACTTTAATTTTTCCAACTTTTTTGTAAGGTCCCAGAATTCAATACCATTTTCTATAATTTTATGATATCCCTTATAATATTTCAAAATCTGTCATTTTTTCTACTGCTGCCCACCAAAATCAAAGGTTTTTCATATCATAGCCATTTGTCTGACTTCATCTTTGAAGCAAGTTTTCAAATGTTTCACGATGAGACTTCTTTATTAATTTTTGTCTAGGTTAATATTTCTAAAAATGCTCATCATTTTTATTTCTACATCTTTGAAAACAAGATTTAGTTTATGTTTCACAATATTGTTTTTCTTTCTTCTCCTTTTTAAGTGTTTTGTGACGTTCAAGAGCTCATGGATCATCTTGCAGACAATTACTGCTACTGGAAAGAACAAGAATCAATAGTTTCTGCAGAAATCGAAAAAAGAAACAAAGAAAAAGCAAACGCTATCGAAGTGTCTTGATAAAGGTCAATGTGACATTTAGGCCCTATAGGACATTTTTTGTATACATATATAGGTGTGTGTGTGTGTACACATTATATTGAAAGAATTATGGCCAATTATTGATCATTTTTACAAAATAAGGATAAAAAATAAAGGAAGTGTACAGTTAATTGTAAACGTAATGTCTCTCTATATGTCCGAGTATAGATTGGTCTCTTGGCTATAATGGGAGAGAGAAGATTCAGGACAATGAAGATTTTATAAACTCATTTACTCTACCTAATATGTGGAAATGGAACACGGCTGTATTTTTTCAAAATCCTGTTCCTGTGCCATGTTTACCCTAGACTTTTTCAAACTTACATTTAAAGGACATGGGTTGTTTTTGAACAGAAGCCTCTATTCACATAGGGTTTAAAGGAAGACTAGATGTGCTGAATAGAAAGGGTACCCTTTTTGAAGGGACAGAAATCTAAACATTGTTGACAGCAAATGGTGATTTTTACTAAAAAAATAAGTAGCAACTCAGTTGAGTCAGAATAAAATTTTCAAAGCAACGAAGAAAGTCCTGTGAAGTAAAATCTTCTTCTGAAAATTAAACAAATATGTCCATATGATTATGTGGATTTATCATCCACGTGAGAATTTGTTATTATGTATAGTTTTGTTGTCATGATCTTGGAAATATGATTCGTAATTGAGGTACCTAGAGCAACGATTACATTGTTTAGATCTACTTAAGTATTTTCTAGGAAAATTGATTATGTAGTAATACACATTCTTGAAAACAAACTATGTGATTTGAGCTAAAATTGGATGTTTGTTTCCCGGAAATGTTGTTCAAGATTGAAATAATGTATCATTTGATTGAGATGGATCAATACTTTTGATATTGTTCTATAAAATGTCCTTGATCTAAAACCAATATTTAGATGAGCAAATCAAAATTTATGATAAAAATTGATTGAAGAATTATATGCTATGACGTCAAAACTTGGCCTTCAACTTTCTATGTAACTCAATGTAAACCAACTTTCCCCTAATATAGTTGGTGAAAAACCTGATTTTATCTGATTCATCATTATGTTTGAAATTAATATAATATAATAGAATTATTTTTGTAAGAATTCAAGAATATGTGTGATAATGTTCTAATTTTAGAAGTAGTCTGGTCTTGTTACGTAAAGATATTGCAGAATAGTTTGAAATAAAAACTATTGCTCTAGTTTCTGAAGATCATGATTAGAAATGATTTTAAGTGTTTTTAATATACAAAAATTGTACGAATTTTATGATCTTGCAGACAATCTATGAGATCCAATTTCTATCCAAGTTGTGCTACTTGATGGCGGCACAAAATTTTGAACTAACTTCCATGACGGCATATGATTTAAAAATATCATAAATCTAGACTATAGGATAATTACTAATAAAAGGCTGCAGCCTATCTTGTAAATACTGGTAAAACTAATAATGATGTACATAGTTTTTAAGGGTAAAATGAAAGAAGGGGCTCATTGAGAACTAGAATGACCCAAGTGTAAAAAATAAAGGGCTCATAGTTCTAAAATGACAAGGAATAAAAAGGCTACTTATGGGTTAGCTATAGGGTATACAGCTTTATACTAATCAAATTTAAAATCAAAGAAGCAGTGGAACCTCAATAATCCAAACCACTTGGTGATGGAATGATTTATGACAGACCTCAAAACTTCTGTAAAATCAGGGCTAATCATGAATCACGATACATGTATATGCACATGTATAGGATTGTTTACAATAACAGTTTTATTGTAATGGCTGGTAAGCCATCTGTGTTATCCTGGTCCCACTGTACATTGACTTATATAAAATCATCTCATCCATATTCAGGTTTTATTGTTTTACTTTCAAATCTTTGGTGGCTTATAATATAATAAGAAAATTGTTATTGTCCTTTTAATCGTGATATTTGATCTATAGGAAAACAATTTCTCAGGCAGTTCTGCAGTTTTATGTGGAGATTTATTTCTGTTTTAAAGGGTACAGTACACAAGAAGTATTATTTTTCTTTGCATAATTTAGTTATGAGGGTTGATATGAGTTATGATGCTACAACTGTTGATCATAGTTAATGGTTTATCTATTTGACAACCACTGCAGACAGATTGGTTTCCTTGTTCTCAGGTAGCGTTACTTCAACAGGAGTTACAAAATTGAGTGGGATACATGTATCTCCATACCAATTTCACTAGATGGCAATGATAAGCCATTGTGCTTTCAGTTTATTGTCCTTTCAAGCCAAAAGTGGCAAATCTGTACAGTCTTGTAACCATTTTATATACTGTACAATCAGATTATGTGCATTGAATCATAAGTAGAGAATAGGCCATTTGGTTATCAGAGACATCTAGTGAGATTATTTACAGATAGGATTCACGTTGATGTATTGATTCATATATACAAGAAATTAAAACTTGGGTTGCTACAAGATTATATTTTGGTACCATCATTCATACAATTATTATAGATTAATAGTCCTAAACAAGCCAAAAATAAATGAATTAAGATGTAAAGTCTCAAAAGTTATTTTCAAGAACCTGAGTAAACGAGTTGTTAGGTATTTTGGGTTTTTTTCGGGTAGGTTTTTGGACGGACAGAGTATAGGTATAAAATTGAAGGGGGGGGGGGACATCTGTACATGGCTGAGAATAAGTTGTTTGGCAGACGTTTTACTATCATGAAAGGTCACGTATATCGAGATGTCAATTTGAAACCATGTGATATAAAGGTTCAAATGGTGAAATGGTTTAATTTGTTGTGATAATGAGAAACAAGGACAAGTATGCTGCATTATTTCATAGGGAATATCAAGAATAAAAGTCCTATTTTACATGTATCTCGTCGTGCTAACTGGGTGTCTAATTTGGTTTATATTTTCTGATAAATGAATCAAGAATCATGTTAAGCCAAGTGAGAAACAATTTTCATGGGTACTAATTTTGACAAAGAATTATGTGACACACTTCTGTATGTGTATAGAAATATTATGTAATACGTACATGTATATACATAAAACAATTTACTTTAAGATTAGAGTACATATTTATAGGTGTTAAGAATTTAATTGAAAATACAGTTTTTGTAAATGATGAAAAGTGATTTGTACACAATTCTATGTAATTAGACAACTGTTTTCATTGTTTCTGTTATGAAATTCTAAGTGGAAGTAAATTCTTGATCAACAATCATTTGTCCTTCTTGTTTTTCTCTGTTATTTGAATTTTAAAAAGATATTGTTTTTTGACAAGTTTTAGGAAACATTTCTTCAGCTCGTCAATGAAGATACATGTATGTGTGTAATCATTCTTTATTTGTACATAAGACAATTTACAGAGAATGTGAGAGTGGACCCAGGCTACTGATAAAATTGTTTTAGGACAGAAATTAAAGTTGCCAAAAAGTCATCTAGGAGTTACCATGTATGGGAAGTTTGTGGGTTATTTAAAAAATTGCCTAAATTTAATTCATTCTTGGCTAAGACTAAATGGATAACAAAGGCACATTTCTTTAGAAAATAGCTTTATTCAATGTTGTGATGGACCATATCATCATGGCTCACTGGAAACAAAACGTATGATATTTAACAAAATCAAAATCAACTGTATGGAAAACTTTTATAATTATTAATAACCCCTTTCAATACCAGTACATAAAATTGAAAATCTTCGACAAAAAAACATAAATGTTAAATTCATTAATAAATGTTGACACATTTACTGATTCAGAATTTCCTACCCGGCACCAAATAAAGCAAAATTAAGCTATGATAAGCTCAACAATGCTACATATCCTGAAACATTATACATGTACACATGTGCTGTTTCCATGAATTGATAATTTCAACAAATTTACAAAGGATATTTCTCTTGAAGTCCACAATCATTTAACAACTAGTTTGTAATCACCCTCTGCTAGTGTTTTATAATATCATTACCAGCTGATAACTTCAAATTTAATAGAATGAACGCTAACCCGAATATGTGTTTCATGTTTTTATTGCAAATTTTCGTGAGATATCACTTACATCTTCTGGCAAACAGAAGATGTAAGTGATATCTTAATAAATTTTGCAATAAAACATGAAACACATATTCGGGTTAGCGTTCATTCTACTAGTGTTTTATCCATTATCATTATAATAATATAAACAGCACTTGGATATAGAGTCAATATGAATAATATGAATTTTATATTAAACAAAATAACAGTAGCAATATTAACAAAACTTTCAACTTTGTCTGTAAAAGCTCATGAAAATATCAAGATTAATATAATCAATGCATATTAAACCAAATCTTTCCTATTCCATTTCTATACAGCATTATTATCCTTACTCACCAATATGAAAATTACAGAAAAAAAGCCAAATAGTGAAGGAAGCTTATTCTTAATACATTCATTAATCAACCATTGCATATTCATGTCAGCTTCAACTATCACACACACGCCTCTAATTCAATATATTTTGTAGAGGTCACTTGATGATTTGTCATTAGTAAAATTTCTGATTAGCCTCTATCCAAAAGAAAGCATAAAATGTTTCGTTTACTAGGGGATGTTAATTTCCACTTTGGCAATTTCTAAACTTCAATAATTCTAAACTTCAATAAGTTTTTTTGTTTTTTCACCACTCACTTATAGCTCAAACAACAGCTGACCACCATGCAAAACAATAACATATGAATAAAAAACATGCAGCAATGATATAAAAAAAATCAAAACAATAATTCATATCGGTAATCAGATCTTACTTTTCAAAATTGTTTGTTTGTAAAGTGAATAATGTATTTAACAAAAAGCACTCATAAGTAGAAAAATTATGGTTATTAATATTAGTATCACAGCAGAATAGAAGAACTTTTAGGTACAATACATACATGATCTAGCAATAACTTACAAGGATTTACACTATAATTCTGATCAAAGAAACATGTGATTAGTTGGTTTTATCTGGCTATCACTGGAAATTGGTATAAACTGAAAAATATTTTTTCGCTAAAATATTAAGCAACCCATGTCATATGTCACCAAAAGTTTCAACATTTCTCTCTAACTCTTTCCCCCCATTTCTTTTATTTTTTTAATATGAATCCAAATGTTCTGCTGGGTATTCAATGTGAGATTAGCCCAAAATTATCCTTTGCCAACTGAAACTTGATAAAACTATGGTACCAGTTTTAAAAAGGGTATTTCAAACCAGACATGATTTTTGAGGTTCTAGTTTAAGTAAACTAAATATTTGTTTTCAAGGTTATAAAGCACTTTGGTATGATGTTAATATTTCGTGTCATAAGTAATGAGATCAGTATTTTCTTTCAGATCTTAAAAGTAGTTTCACTTTCTCTCTGCCCAAAACAACTTTGTAAACAACAATTGTTGAAGCCCACTAGCATTTTAAATGGAGATGGGCACATTAATAATGTTTTCAATTTCATAAAATCTTTTCATTTTCATAAATTTAATCACCCAATTCACCAACTGCTCTATGTAAAAGTATATCAGAATCTTGAATATAAATGTTGAGCAAAAGAGAAAACCAGACAAGTTTCTTTATAATATAAAGTATCTTATTTGGCCCTTAATTTTGGTTTAGAGCCTAGTAGAATAAATAAATTAGATTTTAGGTTTTCCATGAACGTTTGTTACCAAAATCCAACACTTTTAACATTTCCAATATTTAGAGCCACAATTACTCTTAAGCTTAGGGGCTATGCTAGCCAATATAATCAAACAAATACTTCAGTATTTAACAGTAATATCGTTTTGATAATTTTACTGAATGACCTAACAGTGAATGCTTTTAACTAAATCTTGGCATTGAAGGCAGAGTAAAAAAGTCCTGTAGCTGATATAGCATCTCCTAAACCTACAGTTTTTAAAGGCTGTTTGCAAACAAGAACTGGACTGAAAACAAACTCCAAACCTTCCACTGAATATTTAACAATAGGTTCCTGAGCCCTGAAAACATGTTCTTCTAAGGAATCATGTAATTTGAAAGCTCCTGGGATGAGAATCTTCACTTGGTGTGGTTCTATTGTGTCTGTGTCACAGGCTTGTTTGCCTGCGATCTGTGTGCCAGCACCCACTGCAGAATAGGAATTTTCCCAATGTCCTGGGATTGTAGCAATGATATGAAATCGCAGAGAATGAAAGTGCACTCGTGTGAGTTTGGAATTACTTCTTTCAGAGGAATGACCAAAGGTTTTGAGTATCCAGATCATGATATCTGCAACTTTATGAATGTCTGGCTGCTTGCCTGATCCATGCAAGTCTTTGTGAGGACCTCCCAAGACAAAGCTTGCAAAAGCTAGTTCCTGTTCATTCAATCCAAGGGAATTGACTCCTTCAACAACCTGAATTCAGATAAATATAGAAAAATTCACTATCATTTTTCATTGAATTAAATACAGACACACCATATAATTTGCATACAATTCACAAATCGATGTGATTATGTCAAGTCCTCTCCTATCTGGTTTATTTTGTTCTCTGTCATAATTTTAAAACATGGCATCCAAATCAATCGATTAATAAACAAGTCCTGAACTGCAGAATTTCAAATATATTTCATATCAAATATTGTAATCAATTCACTATGGCCTTTCTTTGAATCTGGTACTTTTATAGTAACATGTGGCAGAGATTAAAGTGCCTAAATCATACCTGTTAATCTCGATATCTCGATATTGATGATTTCAAAATTCAAGAATTATCAAGACTTTCTAAACAACGCTTCAAAATCCAAGAATATCTAGGCCCTTGATTTTTCTTTGTCAAATCCAAGATTTTTCAAGAATTCAAGACTGTTGTGCAAACCCTGTTAACAGTATTATCAAAATGTACAAAAGGAAAACACATACATTTTGCACAACAGATGGTGAAAAGGCTTCATGAAATAATAACTCCAGCATTAGTTTAAGCTTACCTGCTCCAGTATTTTAGACATCAAGTCACTGTTGGCCATGCTTGCTAATTCCAAGTGAACTGGCAAAGTTTTTGCTACTTTAGCAAGCTCTTTTTGAATAAGGTTAATTCTAGGCTGCCATATTTCAGCTGCTTGCCCATCAAGCATATGCAAGCCTGCAATGAAATAGAGATTAAAACACTTTACATTTTTTATATCATTTTGAGGCCACATTTTCACTTCATAATCATAAACAATTAATCAGAATTTATCAGCTGACATATACACTTGGTTTAAAAACAAAGTATTACTGTTATACTGGAGAAAACAAAAAGTTTCATTTGTTACTTGCCTGATAGTATCACTAATTCAGGAGGATTTTTACGGACTTCTTTGAAGAATGTCTCTAATGACGATGCTTTGCTATTGGCCTCATCATAAGATGTGATAAATCTTGTGGCGACAGGAGCCACAGCTCTTCCCCAGGGTTCACTGACTTGGTATTCCATGATCAGATGATATTCATCCTTGGTACCCAAACTTGACTTTGGTATTTCAATTGCAGTATTAAGTAATGGGAGAAGTCTTTCACCAATAGGCCCTATCAGTTTGACCTGAAAGAAGAGTTGACTTATCACGAGTCTTTTGTAACAGAGAAAGAGTAAAATACATTGTCCGTTGATAAAGACTCCTGTGGGGATTGAAAGCTCCTGGTGAGTGATCATTTATGTTTAACTTACGTATATCAAGTTCAGTACTGTGCAAATAAATTTATAAAATATTGTGTTAATATGCAATAAATATCTGACATTTGAGCCGGCCATGAATAAGATTTAGTACCAGAATAAGAGAGCTTTCATGGCCTGATGCATAGCACGTTCTGTTTGCTCTTTGCAAACTGGCTTGTCGTGCAAAAGGTCCCCGGTTCGAACCCGGGAAGTTTCAAGTGAAATATTTTTTCACTGGCTTTCAAGATATGTCATTCGAATGAGACAAAAACCGAGGCTCC
>JAVSBT010387404.1:0-10947 GCA_033118115.1 Pharyngocirrus eroticus
TGAAACTCTGTCAAAAGTACCAAATACTTTGTTTCGAATAACTTTTTTTTTTTTAATCCGTTTGTCTCTTTGGATATAGTCATTCGGATACAGTGTGCGG
The DNA here is from genome assembly GCA_033118115.1 of Pharyngocirrus eroticus. Classification (NCBI taxonomy): domain Eukaryota; kingdom Metazoa; phylum Annelida; class Polychaeta; family Saccocirridae; genus Pharyngocirrus; species Pharyngocirrus eroticus. The sequence goes on from JAVSBT010387404.1 coordinate 101, forward strand.
TCTGCATTACATACATTTTCATTGCCAACTGATGATTTTAAAACTATAACAAATACATCATGTTTGCTTGCTTTATTTTCAAGACAATTTACATGTTGTTGAATTCTTGACTACCTACTGATGTCTGTAAGATAGTCAGAAGTTCAACAACTTGTAAACTATCTTGAAAAAAAAAGCAAGCAAACATGATTTTTGGAGTTTTTGTTTTACTACATACATATAAGTTTGTGAACTGAATGTTTCATGTAATATAAGGTGCTATTTAAGACGGTGATACAGAGTATTTCTATCCTCTTAAGTTTTAATTCATCAAAATGTCAGATATCTCATTGGAGATGAAGATCAAGGAGCTGACATGATAATCTCTTCTAAAACTTACATGTACATGACAGCTCATGAGTCATACCAAAAACAGTAGCAAATAGTGATATATAGTGTGACAATGACATGAATTCAAATTACAATAATGACATTGACATATCTTATTTATATCTACTACATATATTCATTGCATGCTGCAGGGGTCAACATAAAGGCATGCGTGCAGGTCCGAGACCCCTAGAAGATCAAGGCGGACCCCTAGATTATGACTGGGGGAGGGGGGATGGGGGGAGGTGCTGTATGGGACAATGTTTTTTTTCTTCTACAGTCCCAGGTATGTAGAAATATTCATAGTACAGTTAGGTTGCGCCAGTGGATTAAAAATATGGGACGGGGGATTTTAAAAGTGGACCTACGGACATTTTCCCTACAGGTCAGCCTTGGACAGAGCAAAATAATCCTTATGTTGACCCCTGTACTGTCAGGGGTATAATCTTATTGACCTTATTCAATGAGTCAAATTGCAGATGACGAAAGTGTATATGAAACGTGTTCATAAAATAGTAAACGATTAATGTTCATAAAAGTTTGAGGTAAGACATACAGTTAAATGACAAATAGTCTTCCTCGGTCAATATACGTAACAAAATAGTGATCAATTAAATCAGTCAGACTTGTTCAGGGTATGGATTTTTGTAGCTTGATGCATAGGGAAGAGAATTTGACAAAATATTTAATAGTCATATACTGCACATGATAGAAACAAAATGTAAATTGTATGTTTTATGAAACACCTTATCTGTCATGTAAACATGTACTTAGCAGAGATATCATTAATGTACAAAAAGCAAAAAAATATAAAGAACATTAAAAACTGTCTTTCTTGAAGTTTGGACAAGTTTATATTATGTATATATGGTGTGAAAACACTCAAAATGTCAATACTTTTGCAAATGAATTGACAGTGAGTCGCATTTTTCAAAAGGCTATGGGAAATATTTTCTTGTTCATGGATGAATATCATTTTATTTGTAGAAATTAAGTAAACCAATCAAAGGAACCAATCAATAATCATATCTATTCTTTGTATTCATTTTCTAACCATAGAGGACCAGTATTTGTGAGAAGTTGTCTTTGTTGCTTAGGTTTGACTGAAAGCGTTCTTAGGATTAAAGTAAACATGTAGAAGACAATCCTTTGTGTTTGGTGTAAATATTTGTTGTCCTATTGACTTAATGCTAAATCTCAATGGTAAAGTTGTATGGATTATGTCAAAAGCTTGTTCATGAATAAATGCATTTCTTCTGTACAAAGTTTTTCACACTTTTCTTTTTAACAAAAAAATATCTGACAAAATTGAGATATTTTACCAAGCTTAATTTCTTAAAGATCGATCTAGAATTACCATGACTTTTCCCTATGTAGGTATGACATTTTTACACTAAAACTCACAATACAAAGCAGAAACCCTTCAATTGATAGTTTAGTATGCCCTATAAGCCAAAAACCTTGTTTGCCTTTTCAACAGCTACATTTGTCCTTATTCAGGCAAATACTAAAATATCAATTTTGTTATGAAATGACACCAGTATGTCTGCCAAGGAATAAGAATGATACAATATTAATGTCTTATAAGGGAAGATGTTCTCTTTTCTTTTTTTGGAATACAGGCTTAGCTATGTCGTACTAAATCATCAATGTCATTCTGCTACTTTTCATATACAATTGGGCTAAACAAACAATCAAACAAACAAAAATGATTATTACAATAAAATACCACTTAATTGTACCGTCCTTTGTATATTTATGATAACCTGAAGATGTAAGTTTTATGTTGCAAAAAAAATTGCAAATAAATCAATATTAATGAATAATGATATTCTTAGTTTCCTTCTATAAAATTGTCAACTGGTTCTGATATCATAAATACCACAAGATGGCACATGTGATGAGAGTAAATTTTTATTGAAGAATGGCAATCCACCTATATTATAAGGATGAGGTTTTGTGGAAAGTGCAGATTAATCAATCTGGTGAATAGGATCAGAAATTAGAGAGTGGTAGCAATCACACTGTCATTAATGATTGATGTCAATGACACCTTTGGAGTTTTCATTAAGAAATGTCAATGTATCATGACTACCTTTGTCATCTCTGTATGGAGCCTGGTGTCCTGCTTTGCAACTATGCATGTAGCATTATTGGGTCAGGGTATTAGAAAAGAAAGATATATGCTTTTGAATCTGAAGTTTAATCAAAAGGTAGTAAGATACCCTTTTAAAAGCTTCCCATCTTTACTAGATGTGTGATGCATTTTCACCATAAAATACACTATCGGATACTTTATAAGATACATGGATTACTAAAATACTGGTGCAAATGTCGTAGTTTGCAACTTCTCTGTCAATCAAGCAAGTCACAATCATTAAACACATAATACACATATCAGTATTATCAAAAATGTCATAAGCAATACTTTCTTTATGTTTATACATCAATGCAACATTGACTCAATGTGAATGGTCGGATATTGAACTCTGGTATCAAAGTTCATACAAATATCAAAATAAAGGCCATGCTACGGTAATAAAAATTATTATTTTCCAGCACAATATAAAGGCTGTGGTTAGAAACACATTTGGAATCGATTCAAATCCCTTTTTTCAAATTTCGATTTAATCCCTCGAGTTAAAAAGTGTGTCTAAACATACACAGATTGTACTCAATATAGGATTCAAAAGCCATTATACGGTTATGAAAAACATAATATACTGGCAGCATGTAAAGGGTGTGGTTAGAAACACTTTTGAAATTGATTCAAACCCTCTTTTTTTTCAAATTTTGATTAAATCTCTTGGGTTAAAAAGTGTGTCTAACATTTATTGATTATAATCGATATAGGATTCTAAAAGTGTGCCTGAAAGCAAATTCAATTGAAATAGATAGCACAATATACTCCACAGTGGTTTAAAAAAGGGGATTTAATCGATTCCACAAGTGTGTCTAACCACAACCATAATCACTGGATGTAAAGTAATGGAAACTATCCCCTCAAAAGGCATATTCCCTCATCAAAGAAAACCATAACACTGCAATGCCTGTCTTTGTTCTTCAAGGACATATATATGCTGCACGGACGAGATGTCATGAACATTTCCTTCTTCCGCTAGAAAGAAAATTTACTTGCACCATAAAAACTTTCTTGAGAAGATTTAATGGAGGCCACTTAATTTGTAGTTTTTTAGTCTATTTGAAGCTTAGATGGTCTGGAAAACTCCCAGCAATAAGCAGAGCATTAAAAGTACATGGACCTGTTACATTAATTTGTGGATAATCTAAACTGCTATCATACATCTGTATCCTTAAAATGTTTGATTGTGATTTGTTGGAAGAGATAATTACATTATTCTTTATTATCATAGTTTTAAGTTGTGATGATAGAAGTAATTTGTTCCTTTATAAAAACATAAAAATTGGATTAAAATGGGGAATTTTAAGGAGAAGGTAAAGTTTTATGCACCGTTTTTTCATCCCAAGAATATCAGAGTGGAAGTTTTATTTTTCCTGAACTCATTTGCATCCTTTTTGGAAGATCCAATTCATGCTGGTTTAATGTACAGGAAAGTGTGCCTTTACATGTACAATCAAAGTGTAGACATATGTGACAATTTGAGTAATGGAACCCACAAGACAGAACAGGAAGCTGTGCAAAGAGAGACTTCCTATTGGACAGTTTATGATACTGTATGTTTTACTGTACCTGGAATATTATCTGTGATGATTCTTGGGGCTTGGAGTGACAGATTTAGTAGGAAACTACCTATGCTTATAATTCCAGTTGGACAAATCCTCAATTGTCTCAGCCATCTTTTAAATGCTGTTTTTATATATGGGCCACCTCATTATCTACTTATAGGCCCTCTGGTGAGAGGAGCAACAGGTGGTTTAATGGGATTTACCATGATCATTTATAGTTATGTAACACTAGTGTCCTCCCCAGAAAACCGCACTATAAGAATGGCCATCCTCGAAGCTGCTGGACTTTTTAGTGCTTCTTTATCCACAGCTGTAAGTGGACCCCTTTTAACAGCAACAAGTTATCAAATGGTGTTTCTTGTAAGTATTATCATATATGTCATTGGGATAATGTATACAGTGGTCCTCATTCCTGCTCTAAAAGAAGAAACACCTACAAGGGATACTGAGAATGAAGAAGATGCCTTAGATGAAATGAAACCTATTCCCGATTCAGCTGACCTTCGATTTTGTTCTGATTCTTACACAGCTCATTCACCTGTTGACAATGACACCATAGAGAGAGATGTCAAGAATGTTTTCATTGTCTCTGACAATCATTCCATCCAAGAGTCATCCCAAGAGGGAGTAGCCTTTAGAAAAAAGAAACACTATAGTAATGAAACTCAAATATCAACTGACAAAGAGGACAAAGAAAATACATCACAAACTGCTTGCTCAAAACTTTGTAACCTTGAAAACGTCAAAGGAACTGTCCGTAGTTGTCTAAAGAAACGAGAAAACAATCACAGAGTTCACATATTGGTTATTTTAGTGATGCTGTCATGTTTTATGCTTGGAGGTGGAAGTAAGTGGATGTCAGATGAACACTCTTGGGGTCATCTAAGTGATAAATTAATTTCAAGATAAAAAAACACTCACTGTATTAAATTGCCCATATTTGTCTTCCGAATTGTTCCCAATTCTCAAAGCATTTTTCCAAAATATAAACTTTCTATAAAATGCAAAAGATTTTACACACATTTGAATGACCATACAACTGTAACTGACCATACGGTTAAGTGATATGTCAAGTTAAATGACAAAAATACAATACAAAACACCCATTTTAATTGCCCATATCTTTATTCATTTTTTCCCATTTCGTAAAGCATTTTTTTAAAAATATAAACTTTCTAGAAAATGCAAAGTAATTTACATACATTTGGATGACAATACAACTGTAACTGACCATGCCTCTTATTTTCTTTTGAAAAATATTGTAACTTTCAGCTGGGTCAATAATGTACCTATTTCTAAGGTACCCACCACTATCAATGACACAGACACAGTTTGGTTATTTCCAGGCCATTCAAAGGATAGTACCAGCTGTAACTCTGTTAATTATTTTGCCTGTTTCTAAGAAAGTCTTTAAAGTGAGAGATACTATCCTGTTGATGAGTGGCTTGGTGTCCAGAATTGCCTCACCCATACTTATGGGGCTTAGCACTCAAGTATGGATGGTGTTTTTGAGTAAGTATCAAGAAAAGACACAAACATTTCATCCTGCCCATGCAAATATCATTTCACAGAGAGCCAAATGTTTTGTTTTGTTTTGTTTTTCTTTGGTGAACGGCATTCACTGAGGGTAGCACATAACAGTCTGAGACATATTTCCAATGTGGTCCTCCCCAAAGCCTTTAATTTAGGCAATTGGTCCACTGAACTTGAGAGCCATGAATAAATCATTGCCTTGCCCTGGGTTTGAACCCTGGACGCTGGATTGATGATTAGCTACCCTGACCACTACACCAAATCAGAGTCAATTGACTCATAAAAGGGAGTCCAGCTGTTATTAATTTCAGCTATTAAAGAGAGCAAACTGACCAACTAAGTTGAGTTAAAATGACTTTCCCGTGAGTAAAAGTGACTTTATCAAGAGTAAAACTAACTCATTAAAGTGCTGGCTGGACTCCTTTCAAATTCCTATCAGTCATCCTAGTTGGTCTGTTGACCCTCATTGAAAGCTGTACTCCCTTTTATGAATCAATTGACTCTGATTTGGCTCTCTGTGAATGAAAAAGCTTTTCAACTGTTCCAAAGGACAATGAAAGTCATAAGAAAGTTGATGAACAAGAATTTTTATTTCTTTTTTCATTTCTTTACACAGAGTTAGTAGCCCAATCAGCTGCAAGTAGCTGTTCTCCCTTAGGGCTCTGCTTTACTTAATGATCAAAGCTCATATTGTATTACAACAAACATGCTAAATGTTTATAGCTTGCTTATTGCTAAACTATAATTCTCCGAAGTTTTCTTCCGGACTCTCTCATGAATACTCAATAATTTTTATTCTGTACTTTGATATTTTTAGCTGACACAATTATGTACTTCTATAGGGATTAGATTGTGCTACTTAATCCTTATTTTCATTCATGATCCATGTTTAACAAATTGCAATTTGTATTTATTTTTATCTTCTAGCTCCATTCATTGGTGTTTTCGGCTCCTTTCCAATGTCTTGTATTAGAAGTCTTGTATCCCAGATTGTTGACAAAGATGAAAGAGGTAAGGAAAAGGATGCACTACATTTGAGAATATATTAGGTGAAGACTTGAATGTCAAAATGTGGTTATACATAAATGAAGTTCTGAGCCTGTAATGTTGCCACATGGTCAGTAATGTAAATTCAATATATTTCACCAGAATATCATATTGGTGAAAGATACCAAAACACAAGCACATAATCATTCGAAGTAGGTTCTTAATGAAGAAATGTGTCAATTGTCCACAAAAAAGTGGCAATTTTGGAATGTGATGTCATTCTGCTTGTTTCAGGGATTTATTTTACTTGTTAAAAAATGAGGCTAGAATATTCATAATTGTAAAAGATACAGTGGTATATCTAGACAGATGCAGGGTGTGATTTACAACTGGTCCACTGGTCCGAGTCCAGTGACTTTTGGTCCGGTCCAGCTGTGATCTGGACCAGCTGGTGCGGCTGTCCAGTGAAAATTTGGGCTTATCTTCTTATTCAAGTTAGCAGTCCAGTAGAATTTTTGACCCACTCGTCCGTCTGTCCAGTGACGAAAAAAGGGTAAAAAATATTTTTTGAATACATGTAGATGCAGAGAAAGAGAGAGAGAGGAGGGGGTTCACACCGAAGAATATTTTTGATTTCCTTTGAGTGTTTCAAGGTTCTGAACATCAGCCAAGACGCATTTATAATGTCCTTAAGGATTTCTTGAATTCCAGTTCTCATTTCCATTATTATGCAATAATGAATTGGTCCAAAATCTTGTGATCTTGATGATGTTTCTTATAGTTATACACACATTTCCTACATCTTCCTATATGGTTTAGTCCAAGAACTAAGGATTATCATTGTAATTATAGGGTCAAGAATTAACTTTAATAAGGAATCATGGGTGTTTCATGCATTCATTTTCATTTGGTTTTGTCCAAGAATGAGTTTGTGCCACATGGCACATGACCTTAGGGACAAACATGTGATATAAATGAAAGGAGAAAGTTCCAGTTTACAATAATAAAAGTCTCAAAATGAGTCAATACCATTTGTAGACAGGAGGCAATCCAAGGTTTTTCCCATGGTTACCCTGTCTGTAAATCCAACTAACCCACAATAAAGTATCTGACTGATTGTGAAAAGCATTTCTTGCGTAGATATTTCATTTGCAACAGAGATTCAGTTACAATGCAAAGTAGGTTCCTAATGGAAAATTGTTTTCAGGTTTAATTGTATATTTTATACTTCAAAAGATGTAGGTAGCAACAAGTACAATTTATAGCAACAGGTTTTGTGAATTTTTTCAAACCCAAAGCAAACAATTGATTTCTGTAGGAGTAAAGTATATATCATGGCCAGATGCTTTTAAATCAGCCGTAAAAACTATTATTTTCCTTTTAGCTTTCTCATAGACTTTTTAAAATAACAAACTTTTTAGCAGAAATACATTGTTTCGTTTTTTATGTTAAACACATAGAGCGTTTTTTATTAAAAGGATTTATGTGCTTTAATAGAATTGTTTATCATTATTAGGAGATTCAAATTCATCTTCATCTTTTAAGGATTGGCTAGCTAGTAAATACAATGTGAGAAAAAAAATGTGATTTTTGATGTTGTTAGTGATATTTAGATGTAAAATGGCTGCAACAACAGTAGATTTATAGTGTACCAAAGAAATCACTATTTTGTGTGTGTTTGCTAATAGTGTATATATTATTGGAAAATAGAAATACTAATTAGTGATGTAAGTCAATAAGCATTACTTCCATTTAGTGTAGACACCATTTTATCACTAATGACATCAAACATCACCATTTATTCTAACAAAGTATCATGGTCTTCCATGATAAATTGGGTGATAAGATATTGTATTGTATTGTATTGTATATGTCTTATTTTACCAGGGTTATCTGATCTCTCACAGAGCGCTGGGGGGAAAATAGATCAAGCTTATTGTCAGGAAAGATTTCAGTGATTTTGAGACAGATATCACCATTGTTTTCAGCCATTGTTATCAGTGTTCTTTTACGTGCCATTACTTATCCAAGAATAGACCTGCATTTATTATCAAACAAAGGAAATACATACCATAATTACATTTATTACATAATCATTATTCAGAGAATCATTAGCGACTCAAAGCTGATTAGCACTTTTAGGATTTTGCATAGCAGATTGTATCTATACAAAGTTAGATCTGGTGACATATGATAGCAATTTGGTAAAAAATGCCAACAACAACAACAACAAAAATATAGTTGTTTAAGTTTTTCTTTTAACTCAATTGTAACTTTCTTGTCATGGATGTTTCAGCCACTCGATGACTTGGTGGATTTCTCTTGTAAAGACTTTGCTTTTTTCTTAAAGCCAGGGTCATAATCCTCTGTGCAACTAGTAGTCAAATTCATAATCTTTTGAACTATTTGAAGTGTCTTGAAAGTCAATGTGTTTATAATGACTAGAAAGTTGCAAAAGTTTACAGCTGGCATACACATGGCAATGCCAATAGGTCGAAAGTTAATCTCTTTAACTAAAAAAGGTTTGTCAATAGACTTCAATTAGTCAGACTTCAAAAAAGATATCTGTGTTTAGACTGTAGACTACTGAAATCTGAAATGCTTCAAAGATTTTCAGTTAAAAAGTGACCTTTGAAATATTTAGTTACAGTTGAGTTAAATGAAAAAAATAAACAAGAATATTTATCACAACTGAATGAATTCATTTCAAGAAAAACAAAAATAAATCTACAACCAAAGTACAAGTGAGGATAATCTTATTTACTTCACTTGTTGGTTTGTCCTCAAGTTTAAGTCAAGGTTACTCTTGATAAAATTACCGATGACAAAGTATTCTAAGCACAGTTCTCTAAAAGAATTAAACCTTTTATAATCAGTACACAACATCAAAACAAAGTCTCTAAAGTGGTTATGAAAGGAATTATCCTTTGAAGAAGTTTGAACTGTCTTTGTCTAAGAAGAATTAGGTGGCAGAGGTTTTTGCTTGAACTTTGTAGGCCTTTTAAGGAAAAATGTCAAGAAGTAAAATGAAGGTTTGAAGAGTTCATGAAGCCAAAGTGGACATCAGTGCCATCTAATGCGTTATTCTAATGCTATGTAGTAATATATAACATGTATATAATTATTAATCACACTCACAGTACTAATCACTGCCAAGAACAGTTTCATGTGTACCATATATATGAATTAAAATAATGAAAAAAAGTCCATCAAAATAAGATATGCAGTTTGAAAAGGTATATATTATTTTGTTGGACTTTTTCATTATTTTATATGCATACTGTGCATAAGGAAAGTTTTGCTTTCAAATCTATTATTATATTTATGAATTAATATTTGTGTATACATGCATGTTAGTTGTTACTAGTAAGTCCTTTAAAGGAATGCTATATGCAATTTATACCCTTTATATAGTTTAGGTATCTGTCTGATACCCAAACCTTCCACCCCCTCCTTTTCTGAGTTCCGCGCATTGGACAGGACCCTAATTCAATGGAAGGCTAGAGTAGCTACGGCGCCTATTCAAGATGGACGACCTCTGCATGGTAAACAGTCATCAAATAATGTATAGGGATAGCTCATTATAGGACAAAAAGGGTAAAAAATGTAACCAACTCAAATTTTAAGAATTGCATATTGCATTCCTTTAAATGCAGAAAAAAATCTAAAAGATGTCAACATTGTACAGTTTTATCAAGGTGTGTAACAAAGTAGATATTGCCTTCAAAAGGCACCCTTTTAAACTTATTGATTTCCGCACAAAGTTGTAAGGAAATGAGATCCTATAAATGTCAAGAGTTTGACTAATGTACTTTGGACTTTTTGACAATAACAACATAAGAGGACATCAAGGACAATTTCATGGTCAACTATTTCAAGGTCTTTCTGTTTATTTGTGATGGAGTTCCAATCAATGGGTTGTCACTTATAGATGATATTCATAATGAAACATGTGCGTCATTGATGGTATCATATTAATACTGACTCTTCTATTGTAAACCTGTTAAAAGATATAGTACATTTTGAGGATAGTGTGAAAAAATGATTGTTAGATGTATATTGAAACAAGGATTTTTGGAAAGCTCTTATATTACAAGACAAGTTATGATACTTTGAATGTCAAATTTATTTTGTCAGTTTTTGGTTCACTTGACCTAATTAAGAGACATGAAAATGTCTCACTTTTGAAACCAAACTCAACAATCCCATTACATTAAAGCTCATACCACTGTCTCCCCTACCTATACCCA
>JAVSBT010387515.1:0-10946 GCA_033118115.1 Pharyngocirrus eroticus
ACTATATAAAAATAATAGGAGTATTGTTTCTATTCTCTTTGGGTTGACACTTACAGATGTGCGTGTCGAGACATCTGGTGGTAGTATCGATATTATTTACTATGTTCATTACAAAGAAGTTTTGCTTTTAATTTTTTAAATAGGACCAGAAAACCTCCTTTGAACATATTGAGACATATACTTTATGTAACCTAACGAGACTGTATTCTTTAATATCCTTACTCGTTCATTTTCATAGATAAATAGGGAATCTTCAATGAGTCGTTTGATCTTTGGAAGTGGAGGCGAGCACTTTGTTCCGTTCATTCACGGAACTTCACGAAGTGTGTCCGACTTAGATAAAATGGCAGCCACTGGATGTTGTATTCATCTGTCGCGGGAGTTTTTCATTCAGGATTACTTGTAAACTTGGATATTATTACAATGAGTGGTACGGAAAGTGCGAGTGAAGGTACTAGTGACAGTGAGGTAGCACAATTCTATCGTCCAAGTAAGTAGATTGATATAAACACACCTATGATCCCTCTTTAGTGTGCTATGTTATTGTCATGTCAAGCTTGGTCAGAACTAAAGTTTGTGTAGTCTGTAAATCAAAAATATGCTCCATTTATCTCGAAATGAAAAGACAATTTACCTTCGAATTGATATCAAAATATATGCTTTATTAGCTTCCATTGACAACGTACATTTCATTACGTTTAACAATGCTATTCTTGTAATTTGGTCAGAAATCCTGGTTCAGGTTGTGGCCATCTTGACCTGTCAGTCAATGATGCTAATGCAATATCATTTCTGTGATCACTACTGCTTTATGGAATCCGAATCCATAACTTAATTGATGTTATCCTCAAAGAATTTCAAAAGAACAGCAACAAATTATATGCTTTGAATGGTATTTTGAAGGTGTATGGAAGCCTACTAGTACTACAACACAGCATGCAGGAACACTACATCTATTGAAAGCCTCTATCAACCCTTATCAGCTGTATTTACTCTCATATTTTCATGAGAGCTTATTATTGGTACATATGAAAAGATGTTTAAGATACAAATTCATGACATGAAAGAAATTAAGTGTTTTTAACTCGTACACTGAACAGTGTAAGGCAACCTCAGGCTAATATATGCTACCTATTAACACAGCGTTTTATCATACCCTTTCTTTACTAATAATTTTGTGTCTCTATTTATGTGTGGTATTTCTGTTCTCTTTTTCAATACCTAACATTTAATTGTTCAATAAATTTTCGCATAAAATGTTAGTGGTCTTTTGTAACTTTTACTTATATTCCCATATTGTGTACACATACTAACTTCTTTCTAAAGTTTAGATGTCAGTTATCGTTTCTAGACTACCGTAGATTTTTTAAAGTAAAAAAGCTGATATATTGATAGAAACATGAAGGGCATGGGGCTCACTGCATAGATGTTTATTCTCACAAGAAATATTTTATTTGCTATGGCCCCTCTTACCTCCTTCATGGGAATAATGTATTTATATATCCAAAAGACATATGGAAAATAAGAAATATTGTCAGCTTTTGTATTGTAACCTTTTCCTTGACATTTGACATAAAATCTTTTATTATTCAATTAGGTGGTTACTGGTAGCAATATTCATATCAACAATGCAATGCTTGAATAATATACTAGCTGTATGGAATTGATAGGAAAAATCTACAGATTCTTTTTCAGTAAAAAATGATAGATGTATTGTTTCAATTTGACAAATTTTCGAAGAAGTGAATAAGAGCATAGATGATGTTTCTATTGCTGCAGAGTGTTTTGAGGTAACACATGCAAGCATTGAAATGAATCACTAGACAAATACCCATAAACCAGAAATACCATAACATTGCCATGACTATATCATATGAAAAAGACATAAATAACAATATTCTATAATTCATAGGAGATAATCGCATTTAGAAGAAAAAGAAGAAATAAAGGTAATACCAAGTGTACCATTTTAAAGTCTATTTGATGTAATCGGACCCATATATAAATTATTGATTGATTAGTCATTGTGGTGTATCATAGACTGGTTCCTGGTTGACTCCTCTCAGAAGACATATCATTAATAATACATTAGAATTTCTATGCTTGTTGTGTTGTAGATCATTGGAGGGTCTCATGAGAGTGCTGTGTGACTAGTTTTATATTTTTATTTTGTGACATCTTTATAGATGCTTAAAGGAATATTCCCACTGCTAAATATGATGTTTTCGCTATGGGCCATATTATGCTTTCCCCTATACTTGTGGCCAGTAACACAATTATCAGGCATAGAAGCTCCATCATGGGGTCCATTTGCAAAGCACTGACAGAGGTGCTATTTTGGTGCTGTTGTCAGATGAGAGAGAATTAGGTTTACAGCGATGATTCAAGAGGAATGTTAGCCACTTCTGGGAACTTCCAGGAAAATTCTGTCTATGATGAAAAACACAGACTGCATGCAAGCTTGGGTTTGTTATCTTTTCCTGGAGAATTACCCTTGTGTTGTTAGACTTTTACTGTTGATTTAGGCCATCATTAGAAGATACCCAGCATACTACTCCATATTTAAACCTAAACAAGTTGTAAAATTCTATGAGATTTAACCTGATAGGTTCTTGAAATTCCTGCTCACTGTTGATAATATGGATAAACTATTTGATCTACGTTTTGATAAGAATATTATGAAACAGATAACATCTCGCATCTATTTTATAGCTGGAAAAAACAATTGTTATATTTACAGCCTTTCATTCCTGTCCTGGTTCTTAGAAATGCAATGGAAATATCATAGTAAAAGTGACATCATTTCAAATGCGTTTACTAATAACCTAATCTTACTTACAAATTTTGAAGTAACTATTAAGTGTAATAGATATTTTCACAGCATATAGAAGTTGACTTTGTTGTTTATCATGACACCTCAACTCTAAAAGTGCAACTGGCAGAAAATTACATACATTGAATATTTTGAAATGTATGGACATCTGTTTCTGTCCTTGGGGAGTTGAAACCTTTAGTAGAAGTTGTTATTAATAACACTTATAAGCATACCTACCTTAAGTATTACATCATCCAAATAACTCTTACAAAGTGCTTGATTATAAAGCTGTATTGGTTTTACAACTCTTGTGTAGGATTTGACATTTTGTAGTTAGGTGCTTGTAGTCAAGTTATTTTTTTTCTATAGAATTCTATGAAGCAATGACTCATATAGTATGATTTTAATGGATGATTCTGTTATCTTTCCTTATACAAGTAAGTTTATTTTTCTTCTCTGAAAGTGCACCTCTATGTTTTGCATGTTGTACATATTCACTCTAATATGGCTCCTATAGATATTAAATTTGTAAACAAAAAATTGTAAGAATGCTTCTTGAGAAAAAGTACATACATTTTTGTTATTTGAATGATTTTTTTCAATAGATTCCATCTGAGGTCAGGTATACTACTAGTACACATTGATTGAACTATTTTTGGAGTACAAGTTTTGTAGCATGTAATCATGCTTTTATCATTTTGATGTAGAATTAAATGTTCCATCATTCATCAAGAGTCAAATCATTTTGATTGCCAAAGATTTCCCTGCCACAGTTTGATTGATTCCTGGATGCTTATTGTCTTCCCATCAAGCCTAGCAGATTGCATACAACTTCCAAGGCCAAGCACATGCTGTTTGTTGGTGAAGACTGCAGATTGACATCGTAGCATATATGATTGACATCAATGGCATTGATTTACTAATGGATTGGTGAATTATCCTTTAATCCTTATGGGAAAGCTTTCATAATCACCCCTTTAGGCCCGTACTGTCTATGTAAGCCCTGATGCGTAAGGTTTGATGTTACTTAGCCAAGATGTTGACTTTTACTTCTCCATCAGTAGGCTTTGCTGAATATCAACCAAACATCTTTGCTTTTCCATTGCTTTTTTTAAAAACCCAATATCAATGCAGTTATTGAAGTTAACATGACATAAATCGCTTCAAATCAATAGTATCTTCACTGCTGGATTTTATGTTTTGAAGGTTTCTGTAATTTTAGACTATTTAAACTTTACAACCTCTGTACCGTGCACACCTTTCAAATAAAAAAAGTCTGGTTGTGAGATAAAAAAAATCCCCAAAAATCAACTACGGAAAGTGGTTGTTATCAATAAAAATGTGATCACATGTTCAACTAGGAGTCTGTTGCAGATTTCCCTACTTTCGTCTATGAAAACAATACCATATGGTGAATACCTGTGTTGTTAGCTCTTTTTCTAAGATTTATCAAATAAACATAAGACTTGGAAGAAACAACATACAAGTAGCTGATAAGAAATGTGAAGTTTTTAATTCAATAGTTTATGTAATGGAGGCAATCTTAATTTTGACCAGATTGATGTTATTGAAAAAACATACACATTTATGGCTGAAAATTGATATGCAAAGCAGTAAACACTTAGGTATAGGTTAAGGAGACACAGGACTGGCTGGGCCCCGGCTCCTTAGAATATTCTTAGAATCTCGCGTTTAGTTATTTTCTTTATTTCATTTCTTTGAATGAAATTCCAAGCCAAAGAGAAATCTCTCATATTTCATTTTAATAACAGACAGCATATGTGTTATGAAGGAAGCAATCTTGATAACCTTGAAATTAGCCCTAGTGAAAAGCTTTTGCAGTAAGCACTAAGCAAATACAGGTATGTTGGTAAATGGTTCTTTTTCACAGAAAAACCTTGTCCATTGATTGCACAGTGTTCTATTTCACAGAAGAGTTGTGACATTTGTAATCATTATCTTGGCAGCAACTTTTTATAGATGAAAATGACAAAATACAAGATGTAGCAAGAAAAAACATCTAGAAGGCCCAAATCCATGGTGATCATGAAATATATTGCCATCTATTAGAACAAACCACTAGACCTTTGTGCTTTTCTCTAACATAGCACTAGGAACTTGTTGATGAAATGGGACATGAGATTAAATATGCAGTATACTAACAGATTGTTCTTCTGGACAGTGCTAATGCCTTTTATTAATTCTCTGAATAAACATCATCTATTTTGTTATATACCTTCTGTCTTCTTTTGTTGAAAGCATTTGTGTTCCGTGAAAATAATAATGAAAATTCAAAGTAAACTCATATATGATTAATAACCAAGATTGCTTCCTGGCACTTTAATGTTACATATATTCTTTAGCACTGTCTCTGTATGTAACGCTGTATAATAACATACATTATGGATCCGGAATAGGTTTGAAAAATGCATATTGATATATTTTGGATTATATGATAAAAAGGTACAGAATAAAGTGGAAAGAATGGGGGAAAAAAGAGTATTAGAACAGATTAAATTTATTTGAATTGATAGAGATTTAGACAGTGCAGATGTTGCTCAACAGTTGTCACGTGCATTATGAAAATATGACCAACTGTCTCCTGTTTGACCAAGTAAGCATGCAATAGGTTATCTGCAGGTGATGACATTTTTCCATTATTCAAAATGCAGATGTCCCTTAGCTTGGGTATTTAAAGCATTATTCAAGTTGTATAATATTCATAGTTTCTGCCTTCTATGACTGTGTTCTTTCATTTAGAATACCATAAAATTTGCCAGCCATGTCCAAAGCAATTAATTCACTAAGCTTGAGAAATGTCAGCCATAATCCGTGACATGACCTAAATTCTAAATGACAAAGCAGGGCCGAGACTATCTCCAGGAAGTGATAAAGGCTAAGTTAATCCTTAACGGAATATCACTGAACGACATAATTTCATAATTTGAGGTATAATTACTTTATGCCGATCAATAATTCTTTGTTTCTATTTGTAATATGAGTCAGTTGAGATTAAAAGTATGCAATTCTACAAAAATCAATATTGTCAAGTGATTCTGCAAAGAACAAGAACTCTCCGGGATTCTGTTAATTGTTTGTGTACACATTTTTTATATCATAAGACCAGGGGGGATAATGTGATTTTACACATGATAACTTTTGATTACTCTCTGTTTACTCTTTATTGAATTTGATTGTGGCACCCTGTGTCTTTTATCATTGGTGATGCTTAATGCTTAGAGTTTTTTAAGGATAGATTTTTTATTATAGTATCTATCGATGTACATAAAATCTGACTGGAAGACAAAAGCAGTGTACAAAAAATGGGACAGTGGCCTTTTCTCCAACTGTCTCAGAATCAGATATGAATGAATTGCCATAGTAGAGATATACTGGCACAGTGGATTTTGAAGTGGAACCGTATACATAGGCCTGTCTGGGACAGTGCAAAAAACTCATAACAATGTTGGCCCCTGCTGGTATGATAGCTCAAAATATTTAGTTGAAATTGCAATGTAAAAGGTAAACATATAGGGCCTTTCCACTGGCTCTGAGAAGATTTATTCTTTGTTCCTCCAGCTGATTTTATTATATAATTCTAGAGGCAAGAGTACCTGTCTGAAACCTTTGAAAAACTCTATCACATCTTGGTCAGATCTGTCCATAAATGATTTTCCATCATACTACCACTAGTAACAGCATACAAGGATTCTATAACATAAGAATTCCATTATCATCTTGTTCCATACAGATGCTTGGCTTGTCCTCAAGGATTGGTATCAAAATTCTATAATTTAGAGGGATTGATTTTGTCTGTTGTTAACCACTTGCTGAAGTATTGGTTTAATTTGTTGTGACAGTTTCTTTCGATTTTGTTTTTAAGTTCACCACAACTGAACTTAATCCTACATGAAAATTTACATAGTATTTATTACAAAGATACTAGAATTATTGGAATAGATTAAGGGCATCAGTATGGTTCAATGTCTTTGGTTTAATTATATTGCTACACCAGTGTCACCTAAGTGTATGTCATACAACTGAAAAAGAACAGTACATCCTGGTGCACTGAAATGACATTTACCATTCATAAAATATAGAATTGGCTATAGAAAATGCTTAAAACACTTCGTCACCCTGGAAACTAGGAGACAGGGCAAATAGAGCGATAGTTTTTGGAACCTTGTTGAATCATTAAAAAACATGGTTTATGAAATAATATAAGACAGCTTTTAAGTTTAGAGTGGAATTCTTGTTGTAGCCCTAGGGTCTAGCACAAAGTGACCTTGAAAGATATATTGTAATGTCATATTGTTATAATTATATATAGTGACTCTTGTTCTGTAAGTGATTCCAAATTTGCATGTCATTTGACAACTTCTAGTATATATAATGACTTCCATGTAGCAGAATGGAAGCAACCATTTGCTGTATCTCTCTATGTGACCTTTTGAATTATGGGGAAAAGAGAAAGGGATAATTGCACACTGGAACAAGTCATGAAGAAATTTAAAAGGCATTCTCTTTGATCACTGAGAGATGCCATCCAAAATGATTAATTACTTGAAGATGTATTGTCTCTACAGATTTCAAACTTGTCAGTGTGTGTAGGAAAGGTGTTGGACTAGTTAGCAGAGTCCCTCTGGTGAGGGTAGTATGGAACTAGTTGGTATTCGTCCATTAAAATGCCAAATTATGTGATCAATAAAGGTGATGATGTGTGTTTTTATGGCTACCTGATTTATTTTTGGTATGCATTTGGATATGAACCAATCTGAAAAAAGAAGTTATGTATTATTCCATCTTTGGTGTCATCTCTTAACACATAGAGCCACTCTTGGATTTAGTAATCGAATAATATATAGTAATAAAACTGGAGATTAAAACCTATTTTTTTTGTAATGGTTTCCACAGGAATAGTACTTCTTTGCTGCTTTTTGAAATGAGCATGATGTTACAAGGTCAGAGTGTGTGTAGTTGAAGGTAGATGATAAACAATTATGTTGCATTGCAGAAGCATATTTTGTGAACATGAGGGAGGATGATTGGGATTTACATGATTAATGATCTGCAGGTTTACAGAGCTAACTAAAGTAAAATATGATCAGGCAGTTAGCACTGGTAAAAAAATGTCTTAAATTGCAGGCAGACATCCGAGAAATGTTCACCCAAAGATAGGGACACACATGATAGCTTTACACATAGTGAAGTGTAAAGAAATGGGCTCAATTGCAGCCATACATCCTAGAAATATTCACCCTAATAGGTGGAAACAGCTTAAAACAAAAGCCTTGTAACATGATTAAGCAGGGAAAATAGACGTCCTAGAGATGTTCACCCCTAAAGCAGGACATCAGTACAGTAGTGCCTGCTTGTCTTTGTCATTTTTAGATTCTGCTCCATGGCTACCCCTCTAAGTTGATTACTGTATTTTGTTTGCTACTTGTAAAATCATTAGGGTATAATGGCTGCTCTTGTACATAGGCTTAGTTTAGACCAAAGCATAGCATTATGTCTTATGCATCCAATGAAAGAAAAGTCAGAATGTCATAGATGCCTTCTAAATGAGCTCTACTCGCAGCCCTGAGACTGAGAGAAAGCTTGATTTCATTACAACAAGGCCACAAACAAAATACAAGACATGTTAACCTAATTGTCTTTACCCCAGGGATAGAAAATGTCTGGGACAGTGTAGAATGTCTATGGTACCCCATTGGTAAACAAATAGAGAGAAGACCTTCAAAATGTAGCAGAACTGTGCACAGGATCCCCCATAGGTCAGCCTGAATGTCACCAAAAAAATATCAGAAATACTTGTATATCTTAGTTCTTTTGGTGTATACAACTGTCTAATATTTATCTCAAGTCCTGATAGGAAGTTGAAGTAGGATTGTCTCTTATTTTGTTTCTTATACCAATTTAGAAAAGCAAAAGCAGAATTTGTTTTGATCTTTGAAGTCTCTGATGGATGACCCACTTTATGCATGGTTTTAATCAATATTAAATACTGCACTGTTTTTAATTTCTCTTGAGGCAAATATAATGAGTCATGAGTTCTAATTGTTATTGATGAAATTATTGGGACTGCTTAGACTTAGTACAATCATGAATGCCCTTTTCGAGTTGAATTATCTGAACTCGAATTCCATATCAAAGCCAAATTTTCTTCAAAACAAAAATGAACACACAAACCACTTCCTGACAGTGTAGCATACACAAGAGTCTGATCTGAACAGTATAAAGAATCAGCTGGATCAAGTTTGATAATAATTCATTCAAGCAATAGAATAATTGCATGGTGGGACTGAAAGGTGATTGCTGATAATGGCACACTGAACAGAACCCACATCTAGACAGGACCACATGTGACAGACACGTCTGCAACACCATTAGGTGTGAATTTATACATGAATCCATCATTACAAATACAAGTAGTTGTATGCATGTACAGTACAATGGTGAGCAGTGAGACAGCTTTTGTTTATGTAATGCATTTTTACTGAATTAAACAATTGGATTTTCAATAAAAATTGACATAAATCAAGAAGTATTACCACATGAAAAGCAAATTCTGAAAAAAGTTCATGTATGGTGGCATGTGGGTGTTAATTATTTCTCTATTTTGTTTTGTTTTGTAATGATGTTTAGAATCATATATCTTGCACAAGCCACAACCAGATGGATTTGATATTTTGATTTGTCAATTATCAGAATGAATTCAAATGTTTACACATTGTCATTTATTTGGCTTATTTATTATTTCATACATGAACTGAAATTGCAATTATATACTGTTAATGACAGCACAATCCAGGTCTAATTGTTGTTTTCATTAGATTTTCAGATTTTGAAGTACACCACTTGGTTTTTTTTAATGGTGAGATTGATTATATACTGCAGTTTGGTGAGGATTCTATGGTTTTATAGCCAAATAGCTTTAAGTGCTGCCCCTGCTCCCTCATCTCCCCCTAATAGTTGTGTGAATGTAAAACTAAAAGGCATGCCATATAAAGCAAACTGTAAGATTTTAATCTTTTTGCCATCACCAAATCATGAAATGGAGAGGGTACGTGGATATTTTTTTCACAAGAAATAGTATCAAATTGGCATTAGAAAATACTGTTGCATCAGCGTCTTTTTTTTACCTTCAACCATGGTCTTCTTATACCCTAGTGGTTTCAAATCATTCTTGTTTTTATCTCATGGGTGGATGTTGGTAAATGGAATTTAATCAAAACTGATAGATAAAGTTTGCGGCTATGTCCTTATGGGACCATGCCTTGCCAGGGCTATTGTTGGCTTGGAAAAGCTCCATTGCTTGATGAGTCTCTATACATGTCCAAAACATTACTTGTCATTCTGACATATACGTATATATATATATGCTATCTTATGTATCTTTGAAAGAGTTTCTTTCAATTTTACAGACACTCATAGTGACAATTGAAATCAAAAAGGCATGAGAAGAGACACTTATTGAATAACACATACTATTCTAAGCGTTATTGACTTGTAGACCCACATGGTGTTTTTCACTTGTAGATTTTCTTAGCATTTTTTTCCTTCATATTGATGCATATAGTGAGTACAATGCATATCCTTCTTACATGAGTTTGAAAACCAAGTCAAAGCTACCGTTATTGTGGTATATGTCAGAGTTCTGTGTCCAAGCCCAAACCACTTCCTTTTTATCAATGGATGGCTTTATTTGAATGTACCTGAGAATGTCTACATCATTATCATTGGCAAAAGCTGACATCAACTTCATTCATGAAGGGAATTCAAAAACGAGCAATGTGTTGAAATGTCAACATAGTTACTGTGCCCTCTCATTTTCAAGGGTTAGCAAAATTTCTAGTGTAGTCTTTGAATTCATTTGAAATATATGCTGTTCTTTTGTACAGCCCCTTGATAAAAAAAATACCAACTGCCTTTCTGTAGTTTTTATTAATTTTTTTCTTTCTATGGATGCCACTTCATTGAAAAATGAAAAGAAATGTCCCATAGGCAGGGTTCGCACAGAAGTCTTGAATCCTTGAAAACCCTTGAATTTGAAAAAAATAATTCAAGGGCCTTGAAAGTCCTTGAATTTTGAAGTGTCATACTAAAAGTCTTGAAAACCCTTGAATTT
>JAVSBT010387626.1:0-10944 GCA_033118115.1 Pharyngocirrus eroticus
AACACATTTTTATCTTCGCTCCATGATACAGGATCAATGAAGCTTAAGACTAAATGAACTCCATTTTGGGGAGTTCACATTCTAAGACAGTTCAAGTTGATGGCAGTCACACAGGGAATGGTTGGTAGGTTTACCATTGATTGTCTTTAAGGTCCAAAACACAGAATAAACATATGAGTAAGGGATGGGTTCTCGGATATTTGATTGGAAGTGTTAAGGAAATAAAGCCCTTGTGTACCCAGTGCATTATGTGGAAAGTCTATTGGGGTTCAGCTAAAAACCCTAGCTGGGTGTTTTTTCAATGATTTTTTTTTCAGATGTGTTGGGAGTGATATTTTGGGATATTTTCATACACATAATGAAAACTGTTCTGTGAACTCCATGCCCCTTAAAGGGTTACTATGGTTACCTGGTTTGGGGTCCCTGAAGTCAACATAAGAATGTTCCCAGATGAACCTGTAGCAACATTTTCTACAGAAAAATCCACTGTCCCATACAGACCCCTAACATTGAGTATCTAGGGGAAGGGTGGCCTTGGTAATCTGGGTGTCTTGTACTTGCTGACATGCCCTTATGTTGACCCCTGTGTGCGGTTTTTCATGGTCAAACTTTAGAGACAATATCAAAACTTGAAATCTAGTCACAAATAAAAATGAAAAATGAAATTAATAATCGTAAAAAGATGGGTCGGTTGCATCCATCGACCAACTAATGAACTTGGAATGGTCTTAGGGGCCATCCATAATTGGCAGCATTAACTCAAGTGTACAAACCGTACACTTTTTTCTGACCCCCCCCTCCCCCCCTAAAGTGTCATTAAATGTTGGTTTTCAAATACTGCCAATTATATCGAATATAAATTGATTGTGTCTGATATTGTTGTACTGTAATCTAACTATGTAGTTGCAAAAGAAATAATACATTATTTTTTATTTTTTTTTTAATTAAAAAAAATTTTTTTTTTTCAACATTTTCAAAAAGTGTACGTTGGCCTCGAACCCCCTCCCCCCCAGCGTAGTTTTCGTACGCTCGGGTTAATGATGATAATTATGGATGGCCCCTTACCATAATAATTCATTTAAGGCAAGAATCTCTTCCTACTCTTATATGAATTGCATATGTCCTTGGTAGCACTGGTCAAATGGCAAAGGTTCAAAGGTTATGGAAACATTGATGAAACATCTTCAGACATCTCAAGATAACATCATTTTCGTTCTAAACCTCTGCCATAATGATAAGTACAAAGAGTTCAAATAGGAACCAATGTCCACGAATAATGAGAACTTATCTCTATTGTCAATATTTTATCTGTTCCGAAGCCAAGCCAACAACCTCCTAATATGGAACAGTTTCCATTGCCAACTGATAACTTGTAAAAATAAAGTATAACAAGAACTCCGAAAATCATGTTGCTTGATTTATTTTCAAGACAAAAACAAATTGATGTTGTTGAATTTGACATCGTAAGATTGTCGAAAATTCAACAACAAGTCTGAAAATTGAAATTTTCATGATGTTTTTTTTATGTTTAAGGGGACTGTGCAATTTGATGGTTACATTTTTTACCCTTTTTGTCTTATAGCGTTCGGTCTCTTTTCATCATTTGATACGGGTTTACCATGCGATAAATGGTACAGTATTCTGACATTAAATGCACGTGGTAGAGTTCAATATATAGAACACCGAAAACTTCGGGGGTGAAAGGTTCGGGTATCAGATAACTAAACATTATAACAGGTATAAATGCATATAGTCTGCCTTTAACAAATGTGGTCGAATCATAAAAAACAACATCTTGAAAGTTTACATTTTTTGAACTCTTCATTTTTTTATGAGAACTTATCTCTATTGACAATGTGTTATCTGTTCCGAAGCCAAGCCAAAAACCTCCTAATATTGAATAGTATAAGCCATGTTTGAATAATAAAACACCCAATTCCTTCTTGTATCTCGAATCAATGTCTCAATAGGTCGCCTATCACTCACTGCAGTACTTGATGGAGTTCTTAAGTTGTGACATTTTTCCCTTCATCTAATACTTGAACTTTACGAGTTCATCCTCATTAAAAAAAATTCTTACATTTTATTTCTTATCTCAGGATTACTGCTTGTACACACATATAAAGAATGCTAATTTCTCTCTTGCAAACATTGCACAGGGTGAATCTGTTAAGAAGTGTCCTTGTTTTCCCCATAAAATGATGAATTCAGTTTTGAAACAAAAGTTCCAATATAGTGCAGGAGTCTATATTAAATTATGAATATTGCTATTGCACAGTCATGTTAAAGGGAAAGCATACTCTATTGATCAAATCAGGAATATTGAAAACAATTGAAAACTGCAAATTAATTATAAAAAACGATTATTGAAGTGATGTCCTTGTTAATTTATTTTTCAAAAATATAAACAATGAGTTCATATCTGTTTTTATGTAAATTCTTTAAGACTTTTTTTTTTTTTTTTTTTTTTTTTAAAGGTTTTTTTATTCCAGAAAGATAACAAATTACAAAAGAATTTTGTGATGTATATTCAGTTTGGGGTTATATGTCAGCTAAAATATGTTTCTATCTATAGCATGTAACAATATTATGTCTTTTCCAACACAAGCTTCATGGAGACCATTTTCCTCTTTACGCATATCTACGCCATCTTTTAAGCTCCTGTTTTATATTTTGTTTAAAGTTAATTTTAATCTTTGATGTTTATAGTGCCTGGTGGCGGTCCTATTACAAAATCTAAGTTTTTAGTCCATGTTTGAAAATGAATATGGAATTAGGTATTAGATGAAAGTGCATAAGCCCTTACAATTTTCATTTTGAAAAAATCAAAGTGATGACCTGTTTTTGTCCCACTATTCACACCAAAGCAGCAATTAACATGCATATGGAATAAGGTCAAAGGATTAGACATGATCAAACCTCTATAGTGATCACATCTGTACTACATACAACATTGCCTTGTTTGTTCATACATCGTCTTCAATGTCCAAATCCATAAAAGGAAGACATACAAGAAATCTTTTGCATAGGCCACTCCAATTTGAGAAATTGGTCATTGGTTGCTGCCTGGTCATTTTTTCAAAATTGATTATTTATTCATTTTTTTTTTAAACTTTATGTTAAATTTGCAACAAAATCAATCAAAAATGTCTAGTTTTGCTTACATACATTTTCGGATATTAGGAATATTTGAACAATAGAATATGTTCGTGCAAACTCCATGTGAATCCAAATATTTCGCTTCTTTCCTTCATTTTGATGTAAAAGAGGGTAGTTGGTTAAGTTGAAATAAATGAAAAGAAAATTATTCGGCCTGCTGGGTCATTTTCTTATACAAAAACATTCCCTTAAACAACTAATCAAATTGGATTGGCCTAAAAGTGTTTTGTGATATATTTGAAGGTTAAACCTCACTGTCATCACTCCTTTAATCAGCGATTGAAAACCAAAAAGTAAAAATGTCTATCACGGCGTGAGTAGGTACTTGAGACGAGATGTTTGTAGTTACCAAGGAAGTTGTAGCTCCATTTGGTTTCCTTTTCATTTGTTGATTGGTGGCAAGAATGTCACCCCGATATAAACTAGTAATTTCCTATTCAAAGTTTGGATGGGAAGTCAAGAGTCCTTGTATAAGAGACAATTTATGAGCCCCCTGGTGAGCTAAGTTATTTCAATTCTCTTTTAATCTCGTTTCTTTTTCCTGCTTTTTTCCCAATGCTGTTTGATGAATATAATTCTAAGAAATATACTTTAAGATCAAATTGGTGTCTCTTTTCCTGCTTCTCCCCAATGCTGTTTGATGAATATAATTCTAAGAAATATACTTTAAGATCAAATTGGTGTCTCTACGCCTTTCATCTTTTAGCTAAATTACTTGAAATTTTTTAAAATAAATTTAAGGGTTGTCTGCTCATTAATACATTTATTCAAATTATTTCCTGTGGGATTGCACCACTATGAGTTACTCCTTTAAGAGATGTACTAAAAAAAACACAAGAAATATGACCTTCAAATAGGAATGCCCTTGAGATGTTCTTAAAGTAGTCCCCGAAGATGACAGGTCCTTTTAAGAAAAGCAAATTATTGCTCAAGTAAATGGTTATATAAATATTTCATACACATAGGGAATACTAAAAGATGCCCAATGCGGAAATCTTTGCCTAAGATGTACAGAATATTTTATTTTCTGTCGCAAAATGGAAGATGAATGGGGAATATTAACTCAACAGCCGATGCAATTATTTGGGACATTTAAGAAACAAAAAAAAAGATAATTTGATATTGTAATATGGAGGTTATTTCATGCATTGTGAATTTTATGTACTGACTACTACATAATGGAAGTTTTGACGAAACTAGAACTTGCGCACCATAAAAGAAGTGTTTTTTCATTTCACAAATACAAAGTTTTATCTCTGTGCTTTTGAAATATCAGCCATTATTGCCCACATCGCTTCATTCCTGTTTTACTGTCATAGAAATGTCATATAAATCATCCTGTTTGACATACAGTATTTTTTACATATCATCGTTTGAACAAATTGTATATTTTAACCCTTTCATCTTGAAATATCATTTTAATAATACACTTAATTTATAAAGCGCTAAATATACAGTTCGTTTCAAAGCGCTTTACAACAACATAACATCATTTTAATATTATCCAGATCATATACTTTTCAAATCATAAGTCTTTCAACTCATTCCAATATTTAGAACACTTGATATGAAAGAGTTGAGGTGAGTTTTCATTCTGCCCTGGTATAATTCCAGATCAAAGTGTAGCAATCTTCTCATCAATTCATGTTATAATAGATAGTATATAAATATAGCATTATCATCTACTTTCACTTAAAGGACATTTTAACTGACTCTTGTAAGTTAATGAACACAAACATTAAAGGTTTGAAAACACTCTCAAAGTGACACCGTCTGACACCACATAAACCATCTAATACATTTTTTTCAAAACAACTCTCTCCCACAAGTCCCAAGCAATGCCTATAATATCCCGATATTTCCTTCCTATTTAAATGCTTCAAGCCCTCTCAATCCATTGCTTATTAACTTTAAGTTACTGTACATCTTTTTATGGCCTCATTTTTTATCCTTCAGGATGATTGTAACTCTTGTTGCCTATAAGGGGAGATCCTTCAACTGGAATAATTAGCTCAGATCAGATTCAACCACTGTATAAAAGAGTCTATCTCGCTTTGCAGAAGATACTGACAGAGAGAAGATGAACATGAAACATTAAAAAAAACACTTTAAGTACATTGGAGGACATTTCCCTTCACATTGACCTTCAGTGGAGTAACTTTGAAGCTGATTCCTGTCTAAGTCATAAATTGATGTTTCATTAATATGTCTTACATAAAAAAAAATTACTTCAATATTCTCTTTTAAATCTGACCACCAAATCTTTAGAAATACCAATATTTATCATGTTATTTACAGTTTGAAAAGTATTGATACAAGTTCGACGCGGGGGGATACTGTGTACTAACTCCAACAAATCAACACCATAATGCAAAATATAACAAACTCATTTTTTGGTGTTTTGAGAAAATCCAGAAAAATTTCATTATTTTGTTGATTGATTGATTGATTGATTGATTTTTTTCAGCAAATGTCATAAATACAAAAATAATACAGTATATAGTAAATTAAAAAAGAGAAAGTGTAATTACAAGTTATATTTAAAAGTAATATTTGCCTGGGATAGCCCATAAAGATCAGAGACTTATTTCCAATGGGGTCCCAATATAAAAAACTAAAACAAGGAAGGAAGAGAATCAGATAGAAACTAAAAAGGATTTTTTTAAAAAAAAATAAAAAAAACCACAAAAAAACAGTACTAATTAAATAAAGAATGAACATATTTATGATAAACAATTTAAGCATATGTAAGCACCATAGGTTAATCTTAAGTATTACAGGCATAAGAAATCTTTATGTACTATTGCAAGTTTATCTATGCATGATTTATAGCTTAAAAAGCATGGAAATAATCTTTAAATATGAACGTGGACTCTGTCAATAAATGGGGACTACCATAAAGTACTTGAATCTGAGTCTAACACAAAATGGAAAAAAAAAGTTTTCGTTTATATGTTCTGCTAGATTCGTAACCCACAAAATTTTCAAAATCATTTATAAAAAATCAAATGTATCTTTTTGATTTGATCTAAAAGTGCGTTACCACATGTTTGACCCATAGAAATGAAAAATGGAATAATTTTTTTTTTTTATATGTTCTGCTAGATTTCATAACCCACAAAATTTTGAAAATTATTTTCATAAAAAATCATATGTATCTTTTTGATTTGATCTTAAAGTGCCCTACCACATGTTTGATCCATAGAAATGAAACATGAAATAGATGGATTTGGATCACATTCAAATAAATGTACCTTTAAATTACCAGCTTTTCACCAAATGAATTTTCATATTTTTCCTGGCTTGTATTTGAGTATTGCACATATTTTCCAACTGAGCTTGAAATTGGAGAAATTGTGCACCTGTTCTAAATTGCGTTTGTACTTATTCTATACCTGCAAATCATATTTTGAATTTTTGTGAATAGTATTGATGCTTGATCTTATTGAAGCAATTATACAGTTAGAAACCAGTGCTAAGTTCTCACAGTAAACATCCATTTGCAATGAGCTGTACACAGACTTAGGTAGAAAATACCAACAAACTCTTGGAAAACACAGGCATTGTAGAAAAACTTACAAAGAAAACACTAACAAAGCCTACACAACTCTTGGAAAACCCAGGCATTGTACAAAACCTTACAAAGAAAACCCATAGACAACACTATGATGCCCTGTTTACATTGGCAATTGTCTAAGCGCTAGAAAGTGTCTTTTAGTTTTAGAAGATTCTTCAAAAGTCTATCGTCTTTTAAGACGTTAAACACAGGCGATTTCTAGTTTTTTTTCTTGACAAATCTTTTCATTTAGAGAGATTAACTTTCGAATTATTAGCATTGTCAGCTTGAAACTTTTGGGACTTTGTTGACAATGTGAACAAACTGACTTCAAGTCACCTCAAGTTGTGCAATGATTATTATTTTGTATTTTAACTCAAAGCTAAATCTTTGCTAGAGACATGGACAATGTTAACAGACTTTAACAAAAACCCATGCACTGTGCAGAAACAACAATGTGTAGACAAAACTTCAGAAAAACCTAAACGCACTGTTCAAAACCAATGTGTATATTTAGCATTTAATAAGCTTGTATACCCTCTCAGCATCAGAAATATATTTGTTTGCCGAAAAATAACATACATCAAGATTTTCTCTATTTTATCAAATACCATAATCGTAGTTAATCATACTTAATTGCCATCCCATCAACAGTAGATCAAAAGAATCCACCTAGTGCTATATCTCATCGCAGTCTGACATCTGTACTTCAAGCTGCTAAATATACAACTCCTATTTTCTAATTTGTAATGTATAAACAACATCCAAAAACAAGGTGCAGAGATAATAAGAATCTCTCCCCTTTCTGCTGATTCTGAACAAGTGTTGTTGTTTTTTCTAGGTGATCTTGCTGTAGTTTTCATCTAATGTTCTCTGATCTTCTGTTCCTGTACTGCATGGTGTATCTGTGTTTTTTTGTTTAAGCAGTGTTTTGTGATAACTTCATGTTTATGTGTTATTCATTAATGGGTTACACCCTTGATGGCTTAGTCAAGTATCTGTTGATTTAAGTTTCTGTTTCAATTATTCAACAACTTGATACCCACTTATACATGGGTTTTATAGAGCTCTTTCAATTATTCAACAACTTGATACCCACTTATACATGGGTTTTATAGAGCTGTTTCAATTATTTAACAACTTGATACCCACTTATACATGGGTTTTATAGAGCTGTTTCAATTATTTAACACGTTGATACCCACTTATACATGGGTTTTATAGAGCTGTTTCAATTATTTAACACGTTGATACCCACTAATACATGGGTTTTATAGAGCTGTTTCAATTATTTAACAACTTGATACCCACTTATACATGGGTTTTTATAGAGCTGTTTCAATTATTTAACAAGTTGATACCCACTTATACATGGGTTTTTATAGAGCTGTTTCAATTATTTAACACAGAGATACCCACTTATACTTGTGTATTTTGTATAGGGGTTTTGTATTAGCTGAAGACAACAGTAAGACAACACTGAAACTTTGATCAATGTCTCTAGAACTAAGGTTTTAAACTGTAAATAAACCATAATATTATGTTCTATAAAGTTTTAATCTATCAAAATAGAACTGTTTAGAAAGTTTTGATGACTTTTTGCTGAGTTTTTCCCTTACTTGTGTTTAGACCCTGTTACACCCAGGATAATAATGGTTGCGATTACATTATAAAACCCTACTACCAAGCAGGCTGATATTTGTTCATAATTATGAATTCTATAGATATCAATTATCATACCTATATCAATACAAATTTTTGCACGAACTTTAAAAAAAAGGTCATTTTTCTTGTTTTGGAGCGTATAGAGTAGGTGGAAGGGTTTGTAGAATACTTTTACTCTTGTACTTCAATAACCATGTCCAATCAATAAACATAGCTAGACTTTCATCATGTTAGGATCCCGAGTCTCCACCCTTTTCTGGTAACAAGGTTTGGACATTTCTAGGAACAATCACTAGTAAATTTCCATGAAACGGATTCTTGAATACAGGATTTTATCAATGAGGAAACCTTCTTCTAATACATGTATAGTCAATCGTACTTTTGTAGTTAAGTATGTATGTATTGTTGACAGTTTTAGAAGAAGAAGAAGATGTGAATATCAAGGCGGGGATTAGACACACTTTTGGAATCCATTAAAAGACTTTTTCCAATTTCGATTATATCCCTTGCATTAGAAAGTGCAAATAGCCAAATATTATGTAAACAAAGTTTTTGATTGATTTTGTTGCTTACATTTAACATAATCAGGGCCTTGTAAAGCCTGTACGGTTACTACCCTTTTTATATAGGTTTATTTCTATTTAGTTGGGTGGGGTCATGTCTATTATTTCATGACACCCTCCATGGGATAAATTATATATAATTTTTCTTAAATTATATTTTTAGTGTTTGTGGTAACATTTTTGCTCATTTAGCTGGGTCACTTAGTAAATATTATAAAAGCCAACTTTTGAAAAAAATGTCACAAAAAAATGGCCAGGCCTCATCATTAACCAACTAATCTATTCAAAATGGCCTAATTGTAAATCACATTTTATGATCAATATACATCCCCTGACTAGTTCTAAGATGCCATGCACCTGATTGTGATTTATAAAACGTTACAACTGAGTGCAGCCTTAATGGAGCAGGTAAAAAACAGACAAAGATGCTTGATTGAACACAGTGAGATGGACTGGAAACGGAAGATTCAAAATAAACTTTGATGTAACCAAGTCTGCATTGTTAGATATACCGCGCAAGAAACGCAAGAAAACATCAATAATGACCCCAAGGTGACAATAAAGCCCCCTAGGAGATAAGTGGAAAGCTCCAAGAATTCCTAGAAAAAAAAGACTTCAAACGTATCTTGAGGTGAAAGTGCCACGTGTGTTTTGATTTTTCTTGGATTTTGTTTTCAATTTGTCAAAAGATTTGTTTTTTGAATTTTCTTGATTTTTCTTGGATTTTGTTTTCAATTTGTCAAAGGATTTGTTTTTTTGAATTTTCTTGATTCTTTTGGAGTTTGTTTTCAATTTGTCAAAAGGTTCGTTTTTTGAATTTTCTTGAGGATCATATGATGTTGTTTATTGGGATGAGTTAAAAGAGATTACACCTTAGCTTCAGTGATACAGCATAATGGTACCTTGGCTGTACAGATACAAATCGAAATGATATAATTATGAGAAAAAAAATGGCCTTTGACTGATATTTGACTTTTTGAATTTCACATTTTTGAAGAAAAGCGTTAATTATAATAGGCAGACTTCTTGTTGTCTGATTGGTACTATTCATGTGCAATCAAACCTCTCTATAAAGTACCCCTCTATAGGACTGGGTTTGAACTGGTCTTAACAGAAAGTGGCTCTCATTAATGAGGATAACAAGGTCATTGACCTATATCAAAATGAGGCTTAAAATATAGGTCAACATTTGGTCAATTCAGCAGCAAATAAAAAAATATAAAACCATTTTAACAAACAAACATGTTCTAAATTCCGATTGCTTTGTATTTTGATATCGTAAAAATTGAAGGAGTTAAATCATTTTTTGTGAGAATTTTGTAAGTTGTCATAAAGTGAGGTTTAACTGTGTATTTACTATCCTGCATGCACTACTGTTTAATAGAGAAACCTCTAGAAAAAAATTCAAGTCTTGTATCCTCCAAGGTTGTCTCATTTTAAAGGTATGTATTTTGATTGTCCTTTAACCAGATGTTGATTAAAAAAAACAAGGAACACGCATTTATAGGGGATGTCATGATTAAAGTCCTAAGGTCATTCAATGAAAAATGTACATAAAATGATTAATAGTGAAAACAAATCTTTCTAGAAATTAACACTATCCTAGTGTAAATAAATGCATGCCAGACGCATGGAACTTGCCTGACAATGCCTAACACAAGGATTAAGACAATTACAGACAATTGATGTCTAGCGAATGCATGGAGAATGCTTGGAGAATGCATGGAAAAGGCTGGAGTTGCATTTTTTTAAGTAAATGCCTGAATTGTCAGGCATGCTCCATGCATCTGGCATGCATTCATTTAAAGTATTCCACTTGGTACACTATAAATATAGAACAGGGTGTACCCCCCTCCCCCCCCCCCCCACACACTTTTTATATAACAGCTACTCTACTCCAAAGGTTACTAGCAACACAGTACTATGTACTATAATGAAGAGAATGACTTCTTTCTCTCCCTCCTTAATCACACTAATTTGTAGGAGAATAAATTGTTAGTG
>JAVSBT010387737.1:6236-24380 GCA_033118115.1 Pharyngocirrus eroticus
TAGAAACACATTGAGACATCAACCTACTTGGCAACCTTGACCTTCATTAGTTGGGACATGGTTATCATCTGTAGCAAGTTCTTGTTTTATCATAATCAATGTTACTTTACTATTGTGGAGAGGAATGTGTACTGTCTTCAAGTTTCACAATGCATTATGATATATTTTTAGAAATGTTTCTTTTTAGGGAAATGAGTTCTTAAATTTCAAATCCTCAACACCTACATGCTGGATCAAGAGACTTCTCTCCAAACATTGTCTCTAAATCCTTGACGCAAACTCTTGCTAAAGACAACAAGACTCTCATACTGCACTTCTTATTCTGTAATAAATCCCCTTTTCCCGCGGATGTCACTTCTAGAAACAAATGATGATGGGGTCAGGTGATGCCTGCCATCATGGTCGCCCTACCTTCTTGAAAGCTATTAAAGGAAAGAAACCCATTTAAGAATAAACAGTCGGTGGGATCTTTTTTCCATTTTTATCCCCAGACACCAACTCACTGGTGCATGTACTGATAAGAAGACTGGTCATAAACTACTTTTTATTACAGATATCCTTTTCTTGATGCAATCAATAAGCAAGGCGGGGGGAGGGGACCAGTCAAGTTTATCAGTCGCCAACAGAAATAACAGTGACTGCCTTTGAAGGAATCTAGTGTCTTTTACCAAACATGATGGCTGATTGTGATCTATTGTGACCGATAACTGTGCTTGATTAAGAAAAGGATCCCTCTATAACCATGACAATAGTATCTATCACTCACAATTCTACACCATCTTAAATCTCGGTGTTGTCCAACTGTTAAGCTCCTCTAACTTTTGGCAGACCACGTCTTGTAAACAGACAGGTCTTGAAATGAAAACTCCCCTCTTTTCATTATGTGTTGTCTTATGTCACTCAGAAATTTGACTTTTCTTTTTAGAGTTTTAATTCTATTGTGTCTGCGAATTCACTGAGCAGTAAGTGATCATATTGCCCTCCAAATATTTACATTTCTGTAGGAAAATTAAGAAATATATAGGTTGTCTTGACCTCTCTTTAATGTAACATCTCAGGATCATGCATGTAACTGTATGTATTAATTTATTACTGTATTTATTTATTTATTTATTCATCTTTTTATTGATTGGGAGGAATGAAACAACCAAGAAAGGTTACTCTATATAGCAAATACTTGACAGTAAACGGCAAAATGGTCCAAAAGTAGTTATGTATTCAACCACATGGCCTTTCAGATATCAGGCAAAAGATAAAATCTCTTCTTGGGATAATCGCTGAATAGGATTTGTCCAGGATCAGCACATTGTACAGTTAGCCAAGAATAGAGTGGCTTGAATATTAAGCTTTGGAATGGGAAGTGAATTTAGCTTGTCTTTGATCTGAAGCTTTAAATGTGGAAGATCTACAGGAAAAAAAAAGTCAAAGAATGTAGGTCAAGGTCAGTGGATGTAGCTAAATGTCACAAAGGATGAAAAAAAAAGTCAAAATGAACTTTATTTCAGTTTACTTCCTTATGAATCCTAAAAAGAGCCAAATATTAAAACCTTGGTTCCATATAGTAGTAAAATATTCTTAACTCCTCATACATTTATAGACAGACTCATGTATGATTATGTACTATGGCAATCACCTAGAAATCAGATTTGATTTGTAACTCTACAAGTATTAAACTTTGGCTGTATTGAATCCTCACCATGTTCTGGCATTAAATGCTTACTCATGCACTAGATATTAACAATGCACCGAGTATTACCAGAAATCCATTGGGATTGATCAAATCAAGTTCTCTTTTTTTTTTCATTCCAATTGTATCTTTATTTTGTCATGTATCATCGCAAACGAAAATCGATGAGAATGTGAGAAAGACATCACTTACAATAAGCCATGTTTAGGGAATCAATGAACTTGTGTTTTTTATGTGATGTGTCTTTTTTGTATTGTTGAATTTACAATTAAAGTGGCAGGGATTACTGTATCTATACAGCTGTGGTTTATTAAAATGATTCATTCTGTGCATAAAGTGATAGATCTATAGTCAATTTTGACATTAATCGTATTGATTTTTAAGCTAGAAGGATGAAATTGAAACTTTAAGTCAAATGTAGATTTGAACACGTGTATTGGGAGTTCAGTTCTTTTAAAGAGTGAAGTTTTAATTCAGACTCTTGGCTTCTGAAGGAAAAATAAGTCCTATTTCAGTGGTGATTTGTAGTTCACTATATCAAGGTTTATTCACAGTTTATTGATATGATTTTTGTTCTTTTAAAAAAGACACTTTTCAAAAAAATCATAAGAAAAACATCACTTGTTCTGTACTGCAAAATAGTTTAGCTTCTCTCATATGGAAATATTTGTTCTGATTTCATAAATGTGCAAGCAGTGCTTTAAGGGGATCAGGGTTTCCCCTTGGGGCAATCATTCTCAGATCTAATGTAACACAGAAACACTGACTTTATGAGAAATCACTTTGAGAGTGTGCATTCTTTTCATTGTATGGGGATGAGTTGAAATCTTCAAATCGATGCTCTACAAGTAATGACAGCAAGGTCTGATCTAGTCAGCGTTATATAACAATAGAGGATTTTTTTGGGTGAAATTAGTGCATATTATCACTCTTAGACCTGCGAGCACATGTTCCAAATTATCATTTTCAACAAAAAATAATGCTACAAAAGAATATAGTTTTGGTGCATGTATCAAAAACAAGAACCAAAAAAGTATCTCTACATATAAGTTAACTCGTTAAATGTACAGATTCAGGAGTTGAAAAGTTAGATTACAATTTGGGATGAAATCATACTGCTTTGTGAAAACTAAGAAGTATGAACGGAGTAAGTCTTGTGAAAGAAAATGAACAATAAGAAATATCGTTTATGAACATTTAAAAAAATTGTCCTTTTTTTTAGATACATTTTCAAGAATGAACTATTGAAACTCTGGCTGTTATTAATCTCAAATATGTGTCATCACTTCTCAGTGCTCTTTAATTATTGCCTTATTTTGAGGATAATTCTTTGAAATCCAAATGTTTTAAGCCCAAATGTCATTATTTCCACATAATTGGAACAATATGATGCATGATTTTCCACTGAAAAAAATCCCTGTTTCTTAATGATTGAATAAGTGCTTGATATGTGCTTACTCAACCTGTTCATTTTCCATCTGAAAAAACAAAGAGAGCCAAAGTGTAGTATAGCATTTTAGGAACATTCCCATGCAGAAAAAACATTTACGTCTCAAATTATTTTTGGTCTCTAAGCAACCTATCATCTAGACAATTACCGCTGTGCATCATTAGTGATTCTGCTAAAGCGACACAATTTGATTTTCAGGATCTTCAAAGAGAAAGTCAAGTTGTCAGTTTATCGCCACATTGCTGGGGTGCTATCAATACCTAACCAGCTGACACGCTGAAGCTTGATATGTTCTAGGGCTGATGAACTAAAAAGACTTGTATAATCCATAAATGGAGAATAAAACCTGATATGTTATTTTTTATATAACATCAATTGTGATGTGTTAAAGAATTGATAGATGACATGATGATATCCTTCCCTTTTTTTAACAGTGTAAATAGATTGTCAATTTGACGAATACTATACTGAGTACTGACGTTAATAGATATTATATCGGTATCAATGACGAATGATTTTCTGTGTTTTTATTTCATAGTATTTTCTTTTTATTGCTCGGAAACGATACTTCAAGTAGCATCAGGTGCTAATTAGACAGTGTCTTCAAATGTCAAATCAAAGATTCTTAGGTGAGATCCCTCGGATTTACCTGCATGCTATTTGTGGCTGTCACTGCCAAGTGTGATGTGCCAAGTTAACACAGAAATAGAACACTTATAAATGACAGGGAATCACTTTGAAGACAACACCGTGATGTGTACGCCAGTCAAGAGAAAGCTTTTAATGTCATTCACAACTCCCGATGAAAAATAATCAGAATCATATGACATAGAACAAGGATTCTTGTTTCCAAATCAAAGGGATTCCAAAGCAATTCTGTTATTATCCCTGATATGGAAATGATGCTTTCAAATGTGTTGGGATCTTGTGTTTAGACGATATTGCTGTTTTATCAATATGGTTGCATTTCAAAGATATGGCTGAATTATAGGCCACCTTACAGATAATTTATTGCAAAAATAAACACATGAATTAGTTCAATGAATTTAATAATGGTCATGGTCACTATGTGTGTATGCAAACTTAAAAAATTGGAAAGTCTGTTATGGTGCTACATTTTTTTGTCAGCAGTGTAAATTTAGCTTAAAAGCAGATAAACATGAAGATTTAAGGTGAAACTGTTAAATAAAATCATGATAAAATAGCATTAATGTCATCCAACAAAGTCTAGACATGGTTTTGGAAATGGAAATTTGGCTTGAAAAGGAGAAGTGGGGACATAGATTAGGAAAAAATATGTTTTCTCAGAGAACAATTGACATTCTAAAGCCATGTCTTAAAGGTGACAAAGGTCAAGCAGATGTCAAGCAACTTTAAGTCAGGCGCCAACCACAAAGGCTCTTCAGGGCAGTGATTAAAAGGGCATGATTTTTCCTAGATTGGATACTAGTCGAACACAGGGTAATTTCTCAGATTCCTCCGCACCCCCAATGAGAGGGGGGAGGGGGATGAGAATAGAGGAGAAACATTTACAAATAAGCCCTTAACTTTAGATTCAAATAATCAAATGCTTGTTTTATTTTTTGTCAATTATGAAAAAAATGCAAAAAATCATAAAGAATACAAAGATTACAGATAAGATTCTATTCCAAAGTGACAGAAAAATAAGCTGAAAAGAATGATTGCAAGGTTTAAAAAAAGGTGTTTACACTGAATAGTGAACATCTAATACGATTCTTTTATCAATGTCCATTTGAAGAAAAAAAAAAGCCATGTCAAGTTTTGGGTCTTACATTAAAGGTTTATAATTGGTAAGGCAGACACAGCTACATGGGTTGATGGATGTCTGGATGTTGTGAATACCCTTGCCTGTATCTTACAAGCCTACAACATGCTTCAGATTCATTACAGCTATCCCAAGGAGAGTGTTAAATATCCGTCTTGCAAATGGGATGTAGCCCTAGCTGTGCTTAGCAAGAAGAATTACGAGTCAGTGACATGCAAAGAAAAAGAGAACACTTTGCAATACGGTGTCAGACTTTAAGGTGGTTTTAAAGAAAGAAAAAAAATAAGATGGGGGTACTTGACTTGTGTGGCTAATGTTTTAAAAGATAGAAGAGGGTACATGCTTGAAATATGGCCATATGAAAGCTCAGGGAAAATCCTGCTTCCATTCTTTCATGATTATTTAAGATAAATGGCTGTACTTAAAAGCAAAAAAGAAAAGAATGATTTAACCTTGTTTACAATTACATCAAAACATTCATGTAAGACAATTGCAAAAAACGAATTAGCATGTGATGAACAATTGATCTGCAAAGAAAGAAAAAATCCATTGGATCAGACTAAAATTGAATGTTTGTCAAGTAATGAGAAAAACAAAGACGAACATAGAAGGAGGGAACCTGGCCATGATATCCCAATGAAACATTTGCCTAGGGGCATGAGTCTAGTTTTACTTGTTATCTGATTTATCACTCTAGAAATGACATTAGCTACAAATTGAGAAACTCTGTCAATATGTTTGAGATGGAAATGACAGATCCTTGATTTAAAAAGGCTTCTCTTGTTCTATCACAAATAGAGAAGACTTGTTTCCAGGATTTTTTTTTATATAATGTATGTAGACAAGCAATTTTGAAATGCAGCCATTAGTTATATGGACGAAATCTTCTAGTTACAGATTTTCTCAGATACATGGCATTTCTTGTTGGTGTTGCAAACCCTTGACCAGCTTATGTTCTCAGAGAAATATGAGGTTTTTATGAAAAAAAACGTTGCAAAATGTAGCATGCGATAGCTCAATGCTTATACAAACTTTAATTCTTAAAGAAGGATTATTCCGTGAGAGCCGGCCATCCATCATCCAAAGATTGCAATCTATCATTGTTTGTGTGATATACTTTTATGTTCTTTAATGGAATAGAAATATGAATTTATCTTGCAAGTGCTTTGGTTTAGCCAAGGACTATGCCAGCATTCTGTGGAGCCAAGAATGTTATAATTTATTATAATCAAAAACATCAAAGACATATTACACAGCAGGGCTTGAAGGACACTTGTTTAAGTCACACTTTTAGAAGTAGGTAGCTCCATCATTCCAAATTCAATCGAATTCTAGTTAGCAGAAAGTTGACCTCATATTGGACTAATTATAATTACTAAGCATATATTTTGAAAAATAGACACTTGATAAGCTGCATAATGATCTCCTTAAGCTCTATTGATAGTCCAAATAACCTTGAAATAGATTTGTGACACTTTTATTTAGCTCTCCATCTCCACTTTTTGCAATACACTCACAGAAAATAGGAAACCCAAGCCTTGAGACTTAGAAATAAGCCCAATTTTCCAATCCAATCCTCACTTGCTCCATTGTAGAAGGCAATGCCCCAGAATTAGACTGCCTTGTTGATAATGGCTGCCAATGACCCACATTTCCAAATGGCCATACTTAAGAGTCATTCCCTTCCTCCCCTCCCTGGTGCAAAGCCCTATTACGAAATGTCCCCCATAAATGCTCACCTAATAGCAGTCAGGCTATTTTTCAATAGAAAAATCTAGCCTTATAATATAGCCGCAACAGCAGTCAATCAGCGAATTTCCTCTCAGATGTTTAAGTAGAAAAGTCAGCTGTGAAATTGACCATTGATTATGTAAATAGCAGAAAAATGACAATGAAGAAATGCAAGCTGGTCAGGGCTTTAAGTATAGCCTTTACACCTTGATTGGATTACATCCTTGGGTGTGTTTTGGTTCCAAGAATAGATCCTTGATACACCCAGGCCCTGTCAAGTGGTAAGCATTATAGAGGTATTTAAGTCTTGGCACAAGACTCAATTAAAGATGAAAAAGACTTTGCTATGCATTGCGTCTTGAGTTGAACTGTCTTGGAGAAGTTTGCATCATGTCTTTTTTTTTGTCAGACATTCTTAGGTATAGAAAATCAGGTCAGGTCAGATTTCTTGGTTTTGTGCCCTTTTTTTGGTGACGTATGTATTTTCCTTCAGGTGCCATTACACATGTCGGTTGGTGTTTTATAACCTTATAAATGTGAACATAAATAAAATTCAAGCAGTATTTCTATATGAAGAAAGTTGAGTCAAATGTGATCTGTACATGGAGATCAGAAAATGATCCTACATATTTTTCCATCAAATCAAAATTGGGTGACAATAGCTGTATTTCTTTATTCTTCCACTTAATTCTTTTAGTTTTCTTATGGTGAACTTGTAAGACAATGGAAGATGATAATGAAACATTTTTGGTAAATGGGTTGCATACTCATTGCTATATGTAAGCCATTGTAGAGAAGGTTGTAACTGACATATAGCCTTGGGTTTAAGAGTCTTAAGTTTTCATATGACGGCGGTTCCTTTTTAGGATCAATCTTGTTTCCCTAATAGCATTTTGATAACTACTTTGGGACAGCTTTCTAAAAAAAATGACGCATGAATAAAGATTATTGCATATTCAAGCTTTGGAGTAGACTTCCTGATGGGTTTGTACCTACCAAACAAAAAAATAAAAAATAAATCTCCAAACCAATGTATTAAGAAAAAAGCCCCTGTCAAAAAAAAATCAAATTTTGTCTGCAATGCAATATATTTCTTCTTCATTTACAACAAAGTATGGCCCTAATGCCCATTCTGTGTCACTGTTTGGTATATGACTTCAAACAAGAAACTTGACCACAGGAATATTGGAAGCTAGAAGACATCCAAACGTCTCCATTGGACATTATACAAATACATCATTGAGATAATCCATAACTAATTTTGTAACCCAATGTAATCTGATACCAAAACTTTCGGGAAATGGTGGGGACATGACCTGACCTTTCTCACGATGAGAACTTTGGATCAATAGTCGTGTACTTTATAGGCCCAAGTATGGTAACAAAAATGGAAGAGATAGAGGATTAGAAGAAAAAAATGGAAGAGATTGACCAATATATGGGTGATAGGATATTGGTGTCTTGTAATCTGGGATTGCTATGGGAATGGTTATCATGCATAGTAATATATGGGATTATTTGGAAGATTTGTGATCGACAGTAAGAATAACAGTCTTGAAATGCAATAAAAACAAAATTTTAGATGGAATTATTATCTATGACAGGAAAGATTTACGTGGTGAAATGTGCTTTAAATGAGCTATGCCACTTTCTCAAGATGAAAAAGTCTTCATCTTTTAGTTTACAAAACCCTCGTTCAAGGGGGGATTTTTGCTCCTGCTCTTTTCAGTCTGTAGACAACTAACATGGGTAACCCATGTTTATATGCACTATAATTTCTTACCTTAATAAATGCTAATTTATGAATAAACAGTGATTTTAATAAGCAAGAAATCAGGTAAGAAATGACAACAGAATAAACACAGCTCACTCATGTTTAGTTGTCTACAGACTGAAAAGATTAGGAGCAAAATTTCCCCTTTATTCATTTTATGGAGAATGATATTTAAGGTCAGTCAGAATAGGTTTATGGAAAATGAATTAAGGCTAGTTCACATTTTTGTTCTGACAAAACACTCATTATATCAATTAGCTATCAGCGCTGAATTATGACAACAGCATCACCTGTCTCTTGTGGAATATGCTCCTTTAATACCTCATTCCCTGGGGGCCCACTCATCACAAATAGACGTGTTTTATGAAAAATAGCAGGTCACACCATCCAGCGATCTGAGTCTTTCTTTTAGAGACCTTGTCTGATGCACTGATGACATCTGAAAACAATTGATCCACACAATCCCATGCAAGGAACCTTTTGCTTATGACTATAAAGGCATATTTTATTTATATCTGATGTACGGATAACCTGATGATAAGTCTTTGTGGTTGTTGTTTTTTATTTTGTGTATTGACATGTTAGAATGGACGATCCTGGTCTTGATGTATAGTCTTCTGTGTAGGTAGTATAATACACACTTTCATCTTTCAAAATGTTATGTTTTTTTACGCTGGAGGACTTTTTTTCCCACTGTTACTTTACCCTTACATGCAATATCTGGGCTGTAGATAGGTTTATAATGATGCTGCACTAAGCTTTTTTTTTTGTATGGCCCTCTAGCATTTCTGCCATTTCTCTGTGACTTTTCCCATTATGGATAACATGAACAATCATGATCAACGATGACAAGGAGTGCTGCCATTTTTTTTAGATAGATCATAATTTTGAAGCCTTTTCAATGCTTTCCTGTTCTTTCTATAGATGACAGTGTTGTCTGGTGTAGAACACAGTTTTGTCTGGTGTAGAACACATCGAGTTCATGGAAAATATGCAAAAAAAGTTCACATAATCACATTTTAATACTGCTAAGTTTACAAAGCAAACATTTGTTGTGTCCTTCAGCTAGATATAAGGTCTATTTCAAAAGTTCAAAAATTGTCCCCATGACCCATATACCCAGTCATCTTTGCCCTTCATTTGAAACAAACTGTGACTGGGAAATCAACAGCATCGACCTGCCGTCCTAGTCTTGCTGTAGAAACCATTGATGATATTATATGGACATGATTTAGCCTTGATGATTCAAAAGCAAACACTCCTTCTTTCACACTTTTGAGCTGTTAAAACAAGACCTATTGAATACAAAAAGTAGTGAAAACAAGGAACAATCAGAGTATATTTTATATCCCATAATTTCTCCTTACCTAGAAGCTTTACCTAACACTGTTTGTTAGAGAAGATCAAAGCGTCTTAGATTGTGTCAGCAGGAATTCTTTGAAAGCCCATTATATTGAAAATTATGTGAAACAAAAGATTTGAGAAAAACTTGAAAGGCAAAAGTTAATGGGGTTATAGTAATGGGATTGAAGAATCTAAATATTCATGGGAATATATGGAATATTGATCCAAGATGCAAGCAGTTTGTCTTTAAAAGAGATAAGATCAAATATAAAGTGTCTTCTAAAAACAAGACTCTTTTGGTAAATTATACTAAGTGGCATGAAAATAAAAGCCAAAGGGTTTTACAATCAAGGGGAATATAAATCTGATACATCAACCTACTTCCTCTGATGTATCAAGAAAGTTGTTGCTTCTTTTATATTTCTTGAGCAGATGTTGAAAAAGATCAGTGGAATCTGTAGAGTGTTTCATCATCAGAAATGTTAGCTTCATTTCTTGCACTTAAACATCAAAAATTATGTTTGTGATGAATAAAAGAAATCTTGATCCCTTTTAAAGATATGTAAATGTGGTAGCACTTTTCAGAGAAACAAACTTATTTCTTAAAGGTGTGCGTTTCTTCTGGCAGGAATTAACTCATTCTTCAATATTTCAAATAATCAAAATAAAAGTGTTCACTACTGAAGAAACAATGATAACAGCTAATATATAGTATTGTTCTTAATGTAATATTATGATTATAATTGTATTTCTTGTCTATAATATTCTGAATTAAGAAAACAACCGCCATTCTTTTTTTTGATGATAAAAAATAGGGTACATAGATTGCACATAACATATTATACAGAATCTATTATTCCAAAAGACATACCATTAAATCTGCACATGTCATGTTGATTTACTTATTTTTCTTGGTGGGAGAGGGGGTGGGGGTACAAAAAATGATTAATGGACTCTTTTGAATTTTTGAATAAGAAGCCGATCTATCATTACTGAAGATGACACTTTATGAGTTTTCTTTTCCGTGTGACATCAGAAATGATTTGATTAAGCCTTGCTATCTCAACACATTTTATTATTGTCTTTGACTATTGACTCTTCTTCAGATATTTACAAAATCTTCTTCTTCTAGAGAAACGGTAAAGATACTTTGTTTTATACTTGAAAAGATTGGCAATTGTTGATAAAGGGTGAATTTGAAATAAAACCTGGTCTAATATAATTTACTATTGTGTAAAATCATACTCATCTCCACCCCACCTCTCTTTTGTGCATAATATTCAATAAATACATTAAGTTCTTGTGCAAAATCCAAGATTTCAAAGAAGATTTCTCAAGCCTGTTGCTAAGTATCTTTTTAACATACAGCTTCCTGTGCCCAAGCCCTTTAAGACATCGGACAGTTGGTCACAAACAAGAAAATCTGCTTTCACAGTCTTTGATATTTATTCTAGGCAAAGTCCATGAACGTCATTTGTCAATTCCTGGCTTTTCATTGACTTGGGAACCAGCTTCCTTCTCAAGTATGAGCTAAGAAGATTTCCTTATGTTTATAGACTTAAACAAGGATTTAATTCATGCGATGTGACGGATTCTTTTTTGAGACATGCACAGTATTGTGTAGAGGCCATAATCCTAATTTAAAGAACAAGTCAAGATTTTATTCCCCCCCCCCCCAGTAATCATTATTGTATGACCTCTTCACCTCTCTGAAGTGGTCATAAGAAGTTCAAATAATTCATTATTACTATAGTAACCATAAAACAATGACAATGCATGATTTAGTATTATGCATAGGGTTATTTTTATTAAAAGGTTTATGTGGCAATGAAAATACACATAAAACAATATCCCCTTCATCTGGACAAAACACACCCTAATGGAATT
Source organism: Pharyngocirrus eroticus (assembly GCA_033118115.1). Lineage (NCBI taxonomy): Eukaryota > Metazoa > Annelida > Polychaeta > Saccocirridae > Pharyngocirrus > Pharyngocirrus eroticus. Next base: position 17,896 of record JAVSBT010387737.1, read on the forward strand.
TGAAACTTGGATTACACATAAACAGGCATAAGATATTTTATTTTCAAAAAGGTTATTGGTTCCATGATCCAAGATCTATTATATACGTGTAGATAAAATAATTCTACGTAGAAAGGTAATTTTATTTTGATTATCACAGATCAGCTTTGATCACAGAACTGATTGGAGTTCCAATGTAGAACAATATTATTTATAATTTATTATAGATTATATTGTCTTATGTTATCATATCTTATAATCCCTAATCATCATACTTATCCCATTTCCATCCATTTTGTCTTTACAGTGATTCGGCAGGCATGCAGTCAAGACAAAAACGGTGCTGGCGGTGGGGATTACAACTCTAACACTGGATATAACGGAGGCAATGTCCAACAACCCCAGTACAATTATAACAACGATTTTAATGATTATTACTCAGCCGGAGATGACAACAGGAGCCCTTACCAACATTTCTGTTACTCTTGCATATTCCAAGTTGTAGGGGGACATGCTGCTGGAGAAGAAGGGTGCAGAGACCCTTTTAAACATGATGAAATACCTCAAGTGCCATGTGAATCTTCTTGTGGAGTAAGTAACTGTTTTCATCTATTAATCTTTTAAATATTTAGGTTTATATTGGAATGCATTCATACTGCAGCCAAAGTATCTGACCTAGTAGTTACCTGCCCTTGATATCCAAAATAAGTACAGAATAGTTCTTTACATTGTAAAGGAATCTAGTACATGAAAGGTTCCCAGACCTGACCTTGAACTCAGGACCTTGTAAATGTAAGTGAAAAGCCTGCATTTTACCACTAGGCTAAGGCCTGGATAATCATGGATTCTATCCTCATTGCATATGAAAGAACACAGATGACAATGGCTGAAAACAACTTTGTTATCTGTTTCCAATTATCATCAACAGGAAGGTCCATTGGGAGACCAGCATGTATTCTGAATGATTTGGATACACTCAGTAAATAAAAGAAAACAATAACTATTACCCTCCAATAGAATAAAAAGATACTCAGAATTGCTAAATCTGCCCTCTTGTTGCAGTGTGAATATTCAATGTTTAAGTCAAAAAAATTATGACGTATCGCAAGAACTGTGATGTGAATCCATCCTTATAATTGCCCTCCCATTCCTAGCACATTCATACAACTTCTGTGAATTGCATTTGCTATTTTTTCATTCAAGTCACCATAAAGTGCCCGAGCTAATGAATGCGACAATTAGGGTACAAATTGGTTATTATTCTGATTAACTTTTTTACTTGAGGTGTTTAAAATTTCTTTGGATATGCGTTTTGGTCTAATCCGCCAATTACTCTGATTAATTAGAGAAAGCTTATAGACCTAAATTAATGATTTATGCAATTGGTTGATCTCAAATGAACTAAAGTGAAATGAACCTTAAACTCATACTTAAAGAATTGTACAATGTTCCAAACCTACTCCAGATTAAAAAGAATATGTTAACGTGATTGATTGGGAAGTATTTATAGAATGTTCGATTTCGTCACCATCTTCTGAAGGCTTGAAATTGTTTGACACTATGTTTATGCCATGCTAAATTGAGCTGAAGATATAGTACCCTTTTTTAAAATTTCTTTCTTATTCCCCTTTTTTTTGTCAACAAGTCATTTGATAATCCAATACAAAGTAATATTGATGAAATACAAGCATGAAAAAGAAATGTTAAAAAAAACAGGCTTTGGTACATCTGAAAATTAGCTTCAAACATATTCAATATATGTCAATTCTTTGCTGGGGTATTGACAGAAAATGTTGGAAGTGTGTGAATAGATGAATGGGGAATGATTGACATTCTAGCGTCTATGTATTGACGGAAGGTTTATGTATTGCATGCAGCGTTGATAAATCACAAAAAGGAATCTTTTTTTTGGTCAGGTAAATTATGACGGACTTCTAGTCGTATATTTGTAAGTGAGAGTCCTTGAGTTAATGCAGATAATTTTCTAGGAATTGATAGGAATTCATGGATGACTAGACAGGTGGATCAATACAAGATGGGTTTAGAACCATGTCAGTATTCAAAACTGTTTACAGCGTTGCAGGTTTTACAAGCGTTTTAGTAAATACAGCAAGCTAGAACCCAGCAGGGTAATATCGAATTGTATTTGAAATAATTATGATATACAGTCTGAGACGAAATGGGTCCACAATAAATCGGTTATTCCCTTATTCTCAATATGTAGAAGTATGTATTCCAAGAAAAGCAGATTTCAAAGAATTTCTTCAAGTCTAGACAAATTTTATTGCTGGTTTTCATAAGAAGATAAAAAAAAACTCTAGTGTATTCATGAGGAGTATTTCTTCTACAATTCAAGTACATGATATATTTATATCCCCTTTGTTAGAACTGCGTTTGAATAGTAGTTGAGAAGCAGTTCAGTATTGCTTCATCTTTGTCGCTCTTTTCCAAAGTGATGTTTTGAGGATCAAATAGTATGATACAGGAATATTTTTAAAGAGTGCTGTTCATGTTTGGCATCATAATATTGGATAATTGAAATAAGTTTAAAGAACATGTCTATATAATGTTATCCAACTACACATGGTCATAAAAAGGTTTAATCCCACTGTTTGACAGTAAGTTTTAAAATAATCATTTTCATAAAAATCTTTCTTCAATAAAACCACTTCCATTCAAATTCTAGCAGCTTTTCATGGCTAAGGAAATGAATCTTAAATTGAAAACCCTAGACATTGCAGAGGTGAAAGACTCTGTCAACATTCACCTGTAGAAGTGTGGCCAGGGCTATATGCTTTTCATGCAATTTTGAATTTTGAATCTAAGACATTAGACAAAGAGTTTGAGTCAATATGTGTTTCTTTAAACAATACTTTTTGTCCAAAAAGGTTTGGGTAATGTATACATTTACTGAAGATTTAAACTGACAATACTTGAGATGATACATCATTGGTATGCTAGGTTTTGTAACTTCATTTTGGATCTGATGGCCTTTGGATATTTAAGACAAATATTTGAAACAGAAAATGATGTTGAATCATTTTTTTAAATTAAGATTCACAATTTGCAGTCTTTTTCAAGATTCAATTCATGTAGGTATTATGCTGCTACATCTCTTATTCTGATTATAACTTGGAATGGTTGCTAAAATGTCTTCATCTTGCAATATGATCTATTTACCAGATACAAATCTGTTTCTTGGACAGGAATGAGATCTAGTTCAATCTAGATGTAACATAAAGAAGTTCACTGATGAAGCGTAAAGGTTGGATTGGAGGGGAACTGTCACTAGGGGACACAACAATCTCAAGCTGTTGCATTTAAAGATATGTATATAAAAACAAAACATTTTACAAAAGTACTCTAACTAAGCTTTGCATTCAATAGCTTGTTTTTTAAAGTAATCGTTGAAAGGAAATCAAAAGTGTCTTACGAATATTTTGTCTCAGACCATTCCAAGTTGATAAGTTTTTGTAAAAGGCCAAGTGAAGTTTGAATCACCTTGACATTAAAAAAGGTCCACTGACTAGCCCAACTGTTTATGCCAAAAAGCACAACTATTCAATTTGGAATGACCGTCAAATATTTTGATCTTACAAATACCATTTCTTAGAGAACATTTCATTGGCGTCAACGATTAGGGTTATACCATTTATGAACAAAATAAGCCTAAGGATTTATGGAAAACGTAAACAGATCGACCTGAAATATAGGTAAACAACATCCCACAGACATGACAGAGATACCTGTCCTTGTACCTCCAGCGCAATGATAAACTAATCAATACTATATTAACATGATTTATGACATAAAACCCTTTGATATATTCCTGTCAATATCGATATTGGGCAACACTAATCATTGATGATAAGACAATATTCTAAAACAGACAAGGATATAAAAGAAAAAAATCTTGTCTGTAAATACAAGACTATAAATCATAAAACAAGAAAACGACATTGATTTTAGGCTAAACAGTTTTCACGCTTGGTAGTACCATTTTGCTCTTCTTTTCATACATGACTAGGCAGGGAATAGATTTGATATTGTGCTCTATACGAGAGACTAAGCATTTGACAAAATCATGTAAAAAGAAGAACCAAAAAATTACCATCAAATATCTGAAAATCAAAGCTGGATAAACCCAAAGTATTCAACATCATCGAGAACTCTTCCGTTTTTCTCTTTAGAGGGTCTCTTTCTATTGGCGATTTGATGAAAAGAACACAAAGACATGATCTTTGGGCTTAAAAAGGGGGCATTATCAAACATCAAGGCTCTTTTATTTCAATATTTCCATTGAACAGAAGACAAGAAAGAGAAAATGTCTTTGTTGTTTTATCTTGAAGAAACAAAATAGGCCAACAGTTTAAAGAGCACAAGGTTTAGGCAATTGCTAATTCAGTGTACTTTTTTTAATCCAGGATTTTATCAAGAAAATAGGGAATAAAAAACGTATAGAAAGTTCTGCAATAAAGAGTGGACATGAAAGCATATCAGAATAATATTATACAACAAAATGAAAAACAAAACTTGGCTATGTTTCATTGAAATAGTAATCCATCCACTATATGGCTGAAATTCATTTTGACAAATTGCCTGTATAATGTAGGCCTTTACCATTTGTGAGAGTTTGTGTAAATGATCTACATAGAAGATCCACATGATTATCAATGAGGCGTATACCTCAACGCCCTCCCTCAGGGGTGCTTTTCCAATGCTTCTGACATAACAAAGATAGGACTGAATTAAAAGGAAAAAATCCCAGATCAATCCTATATCTAGGAATCATATTCAGATTTTTTTCACGCATATTTAAGCAGGGTGGCTTAATGAGTCAACGACCTGTCTTCCTTTGGGCCCTTATGGCCTATTATTTTATAACGCAAGAAACATGAAATGCTACTTCCACTTCTTTTTCTGCTATAAGTCTAAGACTATTAAAATCTGATGTATTTCATCCCATAACATGGACCTAATGCATAACATGTTTTGAGATTAATTTTCCCCTCAAACAAGTAGGCAAAGAGATAACTAATTCTCTTAAAAATGCTTTGATGGTCATGTTGTTTTGGAGGTTTTTTTTCCTGAATTTGTAGATAATATTGGTTTTGTATTGGTATCTAGAAAGTGACATGAGCATGATATCCCCTGATAGACAGAATCAAAAGACAGGAGAAGACACAGTTAAACTCAGTTCACATGACAATATTTGTGTAAAGTCGTTAGAGAAAACTACTTCTAAATAGACAACCATTCATGAATTGTTTGGATGCAAGAGACTGGGGTTTCCATTATTAGCTAAATTGAATAATTTCTGCAATAGAAGGGGTGTTTTTTAAAGACAGTTTAGATTCTCAGGTACACTGTGCTGTAATTGAAGTATGCTTTTCTCAGAATTCTGGAAATCAGAGTTAGAAGGTTTCCTGATTCCAAAGACTGAATAGAATCATCTAATTAAGTTTTCATTCCACTGCTGGTGGAAAAAAAACCATACACCAGAAGGCTGATATATGAGATTATTGAGCTTGGGACATGTCAATTTCAACAGGCACATGAAACAGAAGAAAAAAAGGACTGGGAAATCAACAGGGCTTTGTCGAAATGTACCTACACAGGCATCAGGTTGCTTCTAGGCAAGAAGATGGCATGTCTGGACAGTGTATGCAAAGACATTGGGGTTCTCTTTGCACTATACTTGGGTTGGTCTCAGTTAGGTGCATATTTCAGATTTTCACAACTATAGGTCTTATTTTGAAACCTGATTCTATTTCGATAAGGTCATTCCTATATGCCTCTAAGTCACAGATTAAAATGACATGTAATGCTATTTATTTTATTATTTCTGTATAATAATTATTCACATGTATCAAAACTAAAAGACGTCAAAGTTATCTTGTTGACTATGTAGAATTGTTTTACAAGGCTAAATTAGAAAACAGCACACAACATTTTCAACTACAAGCGTAAATGACTGTGTGAACTTGAAGTACTGACACTGAAAGGTCTAGAAAAAATGCCATGCAAAAAATACCCATAGGAAAATTAATCAAAAACCAACATGGAAAAATAGAGCCTTTCTGGTGATGATTAAATTAGTTGTAGCATGTCAAGAAGTTTTCACATTTTGCCAAAAAACAACAATAAAAAACAGGCACAAAACAGTGACAAAACAGACCCAAACAAGAGTTTGTTATGATAAATAGATTATACATAGCATGGCTAGAGGTTTGTTGCTTTGACGTCAATTTAAACTGTACTTGTAAATAGCTAGGTACATGGAAATTCAAATATTTTGTGGTCGTTGCCAAAATAGATCCAAGTCAACAACCCTGAACATTGACATTAAACAATGTATATTTGAACAACCTTTTAGCTGTATAGCCATTCCATACTTGTAGCCTTTACTGTGACAGTTTTACTCCTGTTGGCTTAAGGTATGAAAACACTTGGACTTAGAATGGCAAATATTTCTTGCAACCAATCCACTATGTCTAGAATTTTTT
>JAVSBT010387849.1:0-10942 GCA_033118115.1 Pharyngocirrus eroticus
TAAACAGGGCCCTATGGGAGAACAGCTTATGCTGAATAGGCCACCCTGGATAAACATTTTCCAAATAAATAAATAAAATAAAAAATTGCTGAAATGAGCCATTGATATTTTTTCAAGCCATAATGCCTAATTTTGACAGAAAAACACCGTTTTCATTTTTTTCAGCTTGCAACGATGGTAATTATGGTCTCAATTGTGTTGAGTATTGTGGAGGATGTGCATATCATGATGACCCATGTGATAAACTTACAGGGAGATGTCCTAATGGATGCCGGAAATGGTACATTTTGGACAATTGTAAAACGATTCTCAGTAAGCGAAACACAGTTTATTCCAGTAGAATCAAGCAAGTTATAACATGGTTACATTTTAAACATTGTTTTAATAACTGAGTTTTGAAGCATAATTGACAAGACTAATGACAATTAATGGCACGTTTTATAGCAATACCATATGGCTTGAACTTGGACCAAGAATATCCTTAACAAGGTATCAGTTGATTATTCAAAACTTTCAATGAGATTTGAAACTACTGCTGGACCGATATTGTAATGTTCATATCACCCTGATTATGATATTGTAAAAGGGCACTTTTATTAAAAATATCTCCAGTTTCATTCAGTTTGCTACATTTCATCAGTATGAATTGTTATCTTCTATGACTATTAAAAGGAGGAAAATAATTTCAAAATCAGTCTCAAATACATGTGTGGTAATATAGATAATCTCGAAATTGTGAATAATTCTAATCAATCTATATTCATTTGTTTCATAAGAAAACCCAGGTATATCTGATCAAATAAAGTCCCCATCCCAGACTGCATATTCTGTGACCATTAAATGGAAGCAATACAATGGTGTACCTGATGGAGGAGAAGGGTATTACAATTATGATGTCTACAGAAGAAATGGACAAACTACAGTGGTATTGGAAAAACTACCACATATAAAAGATCAAGAATACCAAACAGCTACTGTGACAGGGTTACAACCAGACACTGAGTATGAATTATGGGTACGACCATACAGAGAATGGGAAAATGAAAGGGATCTAGGATGGGATTCAGATGTATCAAGGTTCAGGACAAAAGATGGGCGTATGCATTCTACTCATTTTCTGTCCCATAATACACAATGTACTTAAAATGATGTTTGGTCTAACAGTTATCCTTTACATGTTAGGTGCAGTAATTTGATGTTAGAAGCATCATTGTCAATGTAGAAGTATCTAAGTTGTAGTAGTAGAAGTGTTTACTTTTTACAAAGATGTTCTATGTTCAAGGTCCTAATTTGTTACAATTGAGACTTTCTCAACTGCTTTATGATTATTTTTAACAATAGATGATTATAGATGATTGTATTACTTCAATATAATATTTTGCTAATTTTAGCTACTACTACTACCTCTACAACACCAACAACTACAACCCAAACAACAACAAAAGTAAGATCAACTTCTCCAAGAACAGACAAATCATTACCAACGACAACACCAACAACTACAACAGCAGCATTGTTAACTGATGCAGTTTCTCGAATTACAAGTAGAAATCAGAATTCAAATTCAGGTTTGATCTCAAGGTTCTATTTGTTTGTGTGCTAGATTATAAAGTAGCAATAACATAATATAAACAAATAATCGCATTATAGTTTTTAGAAATACAATACAATATTACGCTTCTAATTATGGTCAATTCCTTTTTACAATGTTAATTGCAGCTTAATCTATTAACATATCACTATTTTTTTTAAAATAATTTTTCAGCATTCAAGATAGCCTTTGCAGTGGCCTTGACCTTTCTGTTGGTGCTCCTTGTTGTCAATATTGTTCTGTTAGTGATGCGTAAAAGGTTGGTTTTGTATTACCTGAACAAGGATCCAAACCTGCTTCGAAAAACAGACCTTGTGAAAAATCTAAGCAACCAAGCACCAATATATGCAAATAGTCCAGGGGATGTGCAAAAAGAGAACCAAAGTCCAGTCTATGAAGGATTGGATGTAAGGACTATTGAGGTAAAGGAAATGATGATGTTTATCTATTTGTTTATATTTTCATTCAAAGACTATACTACACAACAATCATCATTATTCTTGGAGTAGATTTGAAATGCTTGTACCATGTGTCAAATTGTGAAGAATATTATATTCACTGCTATACTTTTTTTTCCCACCATGAAATACCATACTCTTTTACTTTATTTCACATGTAATCATAACCTTCCCTTCTTTGCAGATGTATGAAAATCCACAAAACAGTTTATATGATGGACTAAGAAATTAAAAAAGAACCCTTCAAAACCAAGAATCTTCAAGATATATACAAGAAAGTATACAAGTGAACACAAATGAAACAATTTATATACAAGTACATGTATCTATAAAGACAATATTACAATGGAATTTCTAAGCAATATTGGATCCCCGGAATCATTTTAAGAAAAAGATTGACATTCACTGTTTTGCAATTATAATTTATTTCTTTTTTTGTTGTAAATAAAAATCCTTGGACAAAAAAGGGTCTTCAGAGTGAATCGTTGGGGTGTTTGACATTATAATTGGTGTGTTAGGTATAAGTTATTTGTGGCTCAAGTTTGTTTCCTATTCATGTAAGACAAACAAAGCAGCTATATTTATAACGTCATCGATCATGCATAGCGTTTTGTAAAGGTAGTAATATATTGGTCATTGTGTAAAAAGTTTATATTTTTAATATCATTGATGTCAATAAAATTTCGTATTATTTTTCTCGTAAAAAAATCCTTTTGCAAGTGTTTCTTTCGTATTTATTATCCACAATGTTGACTTAGATACTCTTAAAACATTGCTAGACATAATAGAAGTGGATATAATGACTTCTTATGGTGTCCATTTTGAAAAGCCAAAACAGATGCTTCATAACTTCATTATCCAATGCTATGATAGGATTAAAAAATAAATAAGTAAAAGTTGTTTTAGTTGTGTGTGGGTTGGCATAAATGATAATGCATGTAAATAGGAAGTTGTACATTTTTTATAGACGTGAAAAGGGGAAACACTATTTTAAAAAAAAGAATAAACTCAGCCATGCATAGGCTATAGACCTATATGTGGTAGTACTAACACTACTGGCAGCCAATATACCCTACCCAACTTTCTATTTAGTTCATACATGGGATAGAATGACAAAATGAAGATCATACTTTGTCTTGTGATATGTTTAAGAACAGGTAATATTCTAACCTATTGTCTTAATGTTCATAATCATATCAGCTAATGTTCTGTCATAATAGCGTTGCATTTGCATAGTATGTATTGGATTTTGAGCAATACAACTATTTGCTTACTGACTATCTATATGATGGTTGTAAATACAAGGCATATAATGCAGGGATGCTTTCAATGGGTGGGGCAATAGGAAAGACGGTTTAACATTGACTGCCAATACTCTAACGATCAAAGAATACATACCATTATAGTTATACGTGTTTTCATTCCTTCCAATTCAAATGTTAAATATACCATACATTACCCATTATATTTCATGAAAACTGCCTTTTCTGCACTTCTATTTGATTTATATAATGCATTGTTTCTCATGTGGTGTGCAGTAACAAGGTCACAGATAGAGCATTAAGGTTTAAAATAATATCAGAAGGAATGTTAGCAATATATGATAATGATAACATATAGTATAAATGCAAATGATGTAAGCAATCATCCATGTATGATAGATATTATATTTTTGTTTTTCATTTATTTATCTATTTTAGTCAACTGTTGTAACTTTGGTTTTGGTTGTACTTCCCCCTGTCACTGTGAAGGTGGTGACTCAGATTGTAATGGAGATGGAAGTTGTAAGTCAGGACAATGTGGCACTAATACACCACCAGGATTTGATTGGAGAGGACCTGGGTGTCAGATAGGTAAGTATGTTATGTTTAACCATCAACATGATAAACAATGGTCAAGTTATTGGCAAAACGCTTTTACAAATTGATATGCCATAATGTATTATGGTGTGTAAAAGTTTTCTTAGACTGCTGACTGAATGCATAATGTAAGTGCACAAAGGAAAGTCATCTATGCCTTTTTCATGAACTTTCATGGCGCCAATTTTTTCGTTTGCAAAACATTTTTATCACATAGGTAATGTTGCAAGGGATAAGGCTACAAATCAAAATGGTGTTTCTAGTGGAAGTCAGTCTAGTCTTGCTGTGGATGGGAGAAGGTATGAAGATTTTACAGGAGGAGGCAAATATCAACAATGCACACACACTAAAGACAACCCTCCTTGGTGGTATGTCAACCTTGGATCCCTTCATGTGGTTTACAATGTCACAGTCATCAATGTTGAGGCAACATGTAAGTACATTACACAGCATGTAACTTTCGTCTCATATGAATGATCAAATCTACAAAAAGATAGGGATTCATGGATAATAGGAAAGTCTTCGGAAAGTAGATAATTATATATTATTGGTATCACATTAGGTTTAGTTCATATATGAACAGATGGGGTGCTGTCCCCATGACATTGTCAAATAATTATGACAGAAACCTGCCAATGATGATAATAATGATTAGGTTAAGTTCTTGTAATTTATCTAATCTTACCAAAATTATATTTCAACAAAAAAACTCATTTTAGGGAAAGGGAAAAGGATAGGGGCACTAAAGTGTACACACCCATATTGGCTAGCTGGATAGAGTGTTGGTATTAAATGTTAGTTTTCTATGCGGAAGGCACTTTCACCAGCAAAAACCTGCACATGCACATGGCCATGATATTCAACAGTGAATGCTTACCATTATTATAGATGATGATGATGATGAAGGCACCTGGTTTTATAATTGGCAGTTTCAAGTGAAATGTATTTTCAATGGCTTTCAAGATGTCATTTCGATGAGACAAAATAACAAGGCCCTATGTCAAGGATAAATGCATCTGGCTCGAAAAGACCCAGATAAACGTTTAAACCAATACATTTATCTGCAAACATATTCTCAGTGAGAAATTTATTCTATCTGCCTGATACAGGCCAAAGGACAAATATAAGCTTCATAGAAAGCTTCTGGACCTTCAAATTGACCACTGCTCACTTATCGCTACATATTTTGCAATCTTTTACAGATTTTACAAATAAAACACTCAGTAATTTTAAGGTGTATGTTGGCAATGACACTACAGTTGTCAATAATCCTGTATGTGGATACTACCCTGGTACAGTACCTCAAGGAGATAATGATACCATTACATGTGGGACAGAAATGGTAGGGCAGTATGTAGGGATTCAACTTGTTAATAATGGTTTTCTACAGATATGTGAAGTGGTGGTTGAAGGATATAGATATTCAGGTAGACAACACTGTAAATATAGACATGTAAAACAAAAATAGTAGAATGAATGCAAAACGTTTCTTGTATATTTCCATTTGCCATGCATTCTCAGTCGCTGGTAGTCTTTTTTATTGGGCAATAGCTCTCGACAACACCTATGAGTTGATAGAATGTTCTTTGATTCATTGCATTTAGTTTTATGCAAAGTCAATAATAAAATTCCACATCCTTTTACAGCATGTAGTGATGGGAAATATGGACCTGGCTGTTTACAAGGTTGTAATGTGAATTGTGAAGATGGATTTTGTAATGATGTCACTGGGACATGTTCAAAATGTAAACCAGGAACGTCTCCACCAAACTGTGAAGGTAGGGAATTACTAATAACCCTCCAACTTTGATAACTGTTAAGAGTTTCAAATATCTTCTAATACCATAGCATTTAAAATTTTCATTCATGAAAGTTGCATCTCAATATTCATAATGTTTAGAAACATGTAACTAGCATTATCAAATCAAAGCTTACAATATAGTTATATTGTTGTTTTTGGATATTTATATATCATTTAAAATCTGGCATTTTAATTTCACTATTATTACTATTATTGTTATCGTTTTTGTTATCGTTATTGTTATTGTTATTATTATTATTATTGTTATTCAATTTTTGTTTCATTGTGCACAAAACAACGGAACTAAACCATAGTTCTATGTTGATAATGTGCTTGTGGTGTTAATGAACAGCTAGAATTTTTCGCAAAATGTAACAAATGCCTAGTAGTGCTATCTTTTGGATTTCTGAATGTTTTGAATATCCCGGTATACCTTAGATACTTCGATATCCCAAATTTGGTTATTTCTGTTACTCCATCAATAACTGGGGCCATTTTAGTCTGCATGCCCCACCTCCGTTGGATTTCTAGCTCTAATTCTTTGTTTTTCAGTCTCTTTTTTGGCTAAATTTCTGTCTGTTGGTATGGCAACATCAATAATGGTGCAGAATTATTATTATCATGATTATCATTATTATAATAATTATTATTATTATTATTATTATTACTATTTTTATTATTATTATTATTATCATTCAGTTTTTGTTTCATTGTGCACAAAACAATGGAACTAAACCATAGTTCTATGTTAACAATATGCTAGTGGTGTTACTTAACAGCTAGAATCATTCGCAGAATGTGATTTCAGAATCTTTGGAAAATCCTGGGATACCTTATTATTATCATTATATTGCCTAATTTTGGCAGAATAACTCAGTTAATCTATTTTCAGCTTGCAAAACTTGGAGATATGGTCCCAGTTGTACTGAGTATTGTGGATTTTGTGCAAATTCTAACATTTGTGATAAAGTTGCAGGAAGATGTCTTAATGGATGTGAAAAATGGTACATTGGTGACACTTGTAAAACGAGATTAAGTAAGAGAAATTAAGTTCATTCCAGTAGATTTAAACAATGGGATGGTCGCACCTTCAGATATCGCCCCCGATTTATCTCCCTAATTTCTCTCCGGTTATGCACAACAGAGTTTAAGAATAGGCTTTTTTCGGTGATTCCCTCTAACCAAGCAATATTTATTTGTTTCATATAGGTGTGCCGTATAGCCTTGGACCAATAGAGTCCCCATCCCAGACTGCATATTCAGTCACCATTAAATGGAAGCAATACAGTGGTGTACCTGATGGAGGAGAGGGGTATTACAGTTATGATGTTAACTACAGAAGAAATGGACAAACTACACTTGGATTGGAAAAACTGCCACATGTCAAAGGTCAAGAATACCAAACAGCTAATGTGACAGGGTTACTACCAGGCAAAGAGTATGAATTCTGGATACGACCATATGTAGGAGGATGGAATGAAATGCACTCTGGATTGGGTTCAGATAAATTAACATTCAGGACAAAAGATGGAACAATGCATTCTACTCATTTTCTGTCCCATAGAACGAAATGTATTTGAAATGTTTGATCTAACAGTTATCATATACATGTTAGAAACAGTGATTTCATGTTAGAAGTATCGATACCACTATAAAATTATAAGTATCTAAGTAGTAGAAGTGTTCACTTGTTACAAGGAGGTTCTATATTCAAGGTCTTATTTGTTACTATCGATACTTTCTCACATGCATAGTGATTCATTTTAAATAAAAGCCAATTTTCAATTATTGTATTATTACAGTACACAATTTTTTTGTTAATTTTAGCAACAACTACAACAGCAGTTTCTCAAATTACTTGTTCAAATCAGAATTCAAATTCAGGTATGATTTCCACCGTTCCATTTGTTAGTGTGCCAAATTATAAAATGGCAATAACGTAATCAAATTATGCTTTTTGTTCTTAGTACCAGAAATACAATACAACAATTATATGCTAATGATAGAATTCTTTTAGATAAGCAGCTCTATATCCATTCACATATTATAATTTATCATTTCTTTAATTTTTTTATCAGATTTCAAGATAGCCTTAGCAGTGTCCTTGATCTTACTGTTGGTGCTCTTCGTTGTGGTAATGGTTCTGATTGTGATGCGTAAAAGGTTGGTTTTGTATTACCTGAACAAGGATCCAAACCTTCAACAAAAAACAGAATCTGTGAACAGTCCAAGCAACCAAACACCAATATATGCAAATAGTCAAGGGGATATACAAGAAGAAAATAGAAGTCCAGTCTATGAAGGATTAGATATAAGGACTATTGAGGTATAGGATATTATAGTGTATATATCTATTTGTTTTTATTTTCAAAAACTGCAAAACAACTTCTTGTCCCATAGCCATTAGGGCCGTTGGCGCATTAACAATTCTTGTACATATTCTCTCCATTCCTATCTATTTTTTGCTACTGTTCTTGTATAATGAACCTGAGGCCAGTCCACTGGGATATGTTCTTTACCCATCCATCTCTTGGTCTGCCTCTTCCTCTTTTCAAGGACCCTTCCTTGCATAATCATATTGCATAATGTATCTGGATGCCGGCTAATGTGTCCAAACCAGAGTAGCTTTCTTTTTTTGACAATGTTTGAAAAAGGTTCTTGGCTGCCTGCAGCTGTTACAATTTCTTCCATGATAGATTTGTTTTGTACCGATTCTTCTTGCTGAGGATGCACAGATATGCCATCCTCCCACCCATACAAAGTTGTTGCTTTCATTAACCCTATTATAGTTTTTAATGTCAGATTTCGTAAAAAAAAATTATATATATATAAATTGGGGTCAAGGTTGAAAGTGTGCCAGAGGCTATTGCAAGCCTAGTTTTTATGTCCATTTCAGAGTGCACATCTTCGGCAAAATAACACATTATCTTTATTCTTGGGAGTACATTTGAAATACTCTTATCTTTTAAAAAAGGTGGGAAATATAAATTAAAAAAATCCTATAAAGAAATTCAATACTCTTTTACTTTTACTTTTAAATTTGTAATTACAACAACCTTCCCTTCTTTGCAGATGTATGAAAACCCACAAAACGGTGTATATGAAGGAATAAGAAATTAAACAAGAACCCTTCAAAACCAAGAATCTTCAAGATATATGAAAGAAAGTATACAAGTACACAAATGAAACTCAAAAAAGTATAAACAAGTTCAGAAGTGACAATATCGCAATGGAATTTCTCAAAAATATTGGATGCTGATAATCATTTTGATAAAAAAGATTAACATTCAGTGATCTGCTGTATATCATTCATTACCTTTGTAGTTGTAAATAAAAATCCTTCAAAACAATTTCTTGGAGGATGTTTGAAATTATTAGTGGAATATTAGATATAAGTTTGTTTCTTTTCACGTATGACAAACAAAGCTGCTATATTGATAACTTTTGTTTAGGGAGTAATATAATGATAATTGGGAAGAAAAATCTAATTTTTTGTATCAAAGATGTCAATAAAATATTGATATTATTTTTCTGGTGAAGCAATCCTTTCTATTGTTTCTACTTTCTAGTGTTTCTTTTGGATTTGGTATCCTCAAAAATGTTGACTCAGACACTTTCAAATCGGTGCTATACATAATGGAAATGAAGATTTGAATACAATGATTGAGGCCATACATAAATGATTAGTTGGTTGGCAGATGCGATCAACAATTCTTTTGCTGTTAATAATTGTGTTTTTTTTCAAATTTGTGTTTTATGTCAAATTTAGATAACAACATCCAAAAACTAAGAAGGCCTGTAAATATACATATAGTTAAAGAGATTAATTGTACAATATAACTTTTGTGCATATTCTATGTAAAATAAAACACTTCGTTGTTATGCATTGTGAAGATGTCAAAGACCGAGTGAAGTGTAATTTACTCATTTTTGTGCCATGAAATCCATTGACCAACTAATCAATTAGGAGTGGCCAAGTAAATATTATATTATTTTATATTTCAAGATGTTATTCAGTTAAGATAAATAAGTAGAGGCCCCTACTCAAGCATTACAGCATTTGGCATATAAAAATTCAACATTATAGAGATGAAAACAATTCAATTTTAAATATCAAAATATTGTAAAACTACTTATTTTGTTGAATCATTCGATTATTATTAATTTCATATGATTGAATTGGGTAATTTAAAAATAAATGTTGCTTTATTGTATATTTATGAGGGTAAGAGGACAAGAAAAAAAAATCAATAACTTAAAATTTTGTATCAATTTTATTATAAATATTCATATTGCTAGTCGTTAATATTCATTTTGTCATGAAAGAATTTTACATAATTCATAAAAACAATGCATGATACCAATCTATACATGCTATGAGGATCAACAAATAGACTCCACTTGAAAAACAAGACTGACATATAATCACTCAGCAAAAAAACTAACACCTTGTCAACAAAAATCTAGACAAACAGCAGTACCAGCAAAGTCAAAAGTTATTTTTCACTGTCAATTCAAGATTACATCATTTTAAAGTTCATTCAGTATATTTGCTTATCTAAATCACGTTTACATACTGCATGAATCATATTTTCACATCTATAAACAAGAATTATTGAAAAAATGGAAACATATAGACTTTTAAATATGTGAACAATCCACTCGGAAACATGGTGAACCATAAGGCCACTCCATTTTTTTCTTTGAGTTCTAAATCCAATCACTATAAATCAAAGCCTTTTTTTTTGTGATTTGACCAGTTATGCCCTTGACCTCTTGATTGAAAACCACAAAAATATTTGGAGTGGCCTATTCCACAAGCTTAGACAACTTTGAGGTCAACTTTACATAAAGCAAACATTATCCATAGGATCTTAAGCCTGACTTTAGTACCAACTGTAAAACAGTTCAAATCAAATCCTAACATTATGCAATAATTCATATCATTTATTTGATAATATCTACCGTTTCCCTTCATAACTGTAGATGATAACCAGTATAAAAGGGAACAAATAATTATGATCACATTATATTTTTTTTATATTAAAAAGAAAAACTAGAGGGTTTTGCAATAGATGCAAAAGAGTACATGTATTTATGTCCCTTAACTTACAATCATAACCATTTAACAATGATAACACATCTTTAGTTTTAACGTCATAACACTATTTCATAAACTAGCAATCCAAAACATCTAATAAACTTTTTGTATTTACATAGTGTATATTTAAGC
>JAVSBT010387960.1:0-10941 GCA_033118115.1 Pharyngocirrus eroticus
TGACACATTTTACCAAGGTAGGCTCTTCAGCTCTGTTTTCCCACAGAGCAAAGATGCATACTGAAAGATAGAAGTATAGCCTCTTTCAGAATCACAGTCCCAAAGTAGATTCTCCATGTTAAAGTCTTATTAGAAAAGTTATAATTGCTCTTTTTTTTATACATTTAAGAAAAACTAATTCTCAAAACTAATGATTAGTTTCTAAATGGAATAGAGTTCATTTTTAAAAAGATTTTTTTTCACAATTGATCATTTAAGGTACTTTTTCCTTGAAACAACCGTGGGACTATAATTTTGAAATCTTCTATGCAGAGAATGTGTGATTGGTGATGAGTATGACAGGGCAGTGAAGAAATAAAAGGTGCACTACACAGATAAGCGTTTTATTTGAAAAAGCAGGATATGCAAAATTAGTAATATTTTTCTATTTCTCTAAATGTTTGGACATACCACCCTCTACCTAGCAAAGCATGATTATGAATGTCTGCTCTTGTCAATAAGATCCAACTAAACAAAGAAATCCTACAAAATAAGCTTTGTTTAGCAAAACAGGGTTAAAAAGCAGGAACCACCAAAGCTAGGCACTAAATTCAACACTTGCAAAGCAGAAACAGAGTGTGTGTGGATTTACATGTATAGTAAAAAGTTAAAAACACTGCCTTCAAAGAGGCTTGAGGTACAGTTCTACAGGCACATTCTACTGGTGCCATCCCTACATATAAGAGTGCTCCGAGATGAGGTTATCCCTGGGACATCACTTGTGGCACTTCCCAGATTTGAATAGGGAACCTTCTGCACAACATAGCAGCACGTCAAGTAATGTCAATACTCTAAAATAAAGTTAGCCATTAAGGCTCTCAACTCACACAGGACACTTTCCTAGAATTCTACTATTGATTTAATAACATTTCCTTATATTAGTGAAGTTTGGAAATTGATAGTAGTGTTTTTTTCACGGTCAAGTGAACTTTTGGAGCTTTTATACATTTTACTTCATTTAATTTAATAATGAAAAACTTGCTATCCTGAACATAAAGAAAACTATGTCTATGCAAAAGATAAAATTGAAGCCACAACATAAAATCTAACAATACAATGAAAAGTATTTCCTTTCATTCCTACCTGCACTTTTTAAAATATCTTTAACTGTACTTGGATGCCTTAAATTAAGCATCTGATTTGCAAAACCAATCCATACTGCCTCTGCAAGTGGCTTCTCATCTGTTCTTTTTAAGTAAAATGCTAAACCCTTTTCGTTTAGACCAGGGAACTATAGAAAAAATTGACTAAATACTTAATATACTTTTTTTAGAAATGATCATAATCTTGATCCATAAACCAATAATAATCCTCTTTATGCTAAATCTTGCATAAAACAAGAGAATAGCTTTCCATGGATCTAACTGCACATTTGACTGGTGTTCCTGTTGTATTACTGGAGGGGAGATAGCCCTGATGGCACCTATCTCCTATGCAGGGTTAATCTTATGGAATGGCCAAAACATTGTATCTTTCCCATTTATTACCTTTAGGGAGTGTACAGCCCAAAATATATATGGCCGCTAGCTCTTTAGCCAATTTACATGCATTTTTTCTGTCCCATATGGCATTACCCATTCCTACACCAGAGTGGAGTGATTTCAGAGAGGATGTAATACTTTTAAACATCCGAGGGTTTTTACAGGCCAGATCCTGTTATCCTTGATACTGAGGCTTCCAATTTTTATCCCATCCAAAAGACATCTAGAAAGTCAGTGAATAGATAATTCACTTGTGGCGCTACCTAGATTTGAATAGGGAACCTTCTGCACAGCGCAGCAGCAAGACAAGTCATGTTAACACTATACCCAGTTAGCCATTAATTAAAGTACTCACACCAAGTGGGAGGAGATGGTATACCACTACCCTATACTTTATACCAGCACTCTCAAAGCAAACTTGTCTAAAAGTTGTTGGCACTTTAAGGCTCTCAACTGAACACTTTCCTAGAATTCTACTATTTATTTAACATTTCCTAAGTGAAGTTCAGAAATTTATAGTATTGTTTTCAGAGTCGATTTAACTTTTGGAGCTTTTAGACAATCACTTCATCTAATTTAGAATTTGAAAAAAAACTTATACTAACTTAGGAACAAAAAGAAGAAACATATACCTAGGTAAAACTGAGCATTAATAAGTATTCTAACTATGAAATAAAAAAATAAATCTTTTGACTCCTACCTGAACTTCTTAAAATATCTTTAACTGTACTTGGATGCCGTATATTAAGTATCTGATTTACACAACCAATCCAAAATGCCTCTGCAAATGGCTTCTCAGCTGTTCTCTTTAACCAAAAAGCTAATCCTTTTTCGTTTAGACCAGGGAACTGCAGAACAAAAATTGAACATACTGTGGCAAGACTACAAGACACATTACATACTTCATAATTATGGTTTTAGAATTGGTCATATTCTATCATCCATAAATCAATAACAATCTGAATAGGAGAATATCTTTTCAAGCATTCCACAGATCTTAGCCATCGTAGATTTTACACTCAGAATGTGCATAATGAGCAAAACTTGATGTATGTCTTTAAACATGTGGCTGTACCTTCTACATGCCAAGTAAAGTGATGGTATTCTTGATTTTTGGGATCTAAATATTGTGTCCTGTTAGAAGATATTTTAAAAGCCAGTGGAAAATTACTGTAGTCTTGTGACAGCACAATTTGTATAACAAAAGAAGACAACAGAACAGTGCACAAAAAATATTTTTGCACAGTAAAGGGAAGTGTCCCCAAGTCTCAAGAAGCAGTCAGGTACACATTAGAATATAAAATAGTGCTTCAGGATGACTATATTGTTAGAAATTAAGTCCTAGCTAAAACAGTTTCTTATTAGTTTTCTTTGTTGTGAATTATGTCTTCTTAAATGTTCCCTTGATCTAGAAGTAATGTAAGTTTCTACTACAAGGATAATAATCTTTCAACGCTGTATCACTTGTGGTTACAAAAACCTGGATTTTCTTCATCAATGAACAATCACATATGAAGATACTGCAGTGCAAAAATGTGGGGGAAGAGTAAGATGGGAAAATGACCCAACGTGTATTGTATGTGTTGTGACTTTTTGACAAGAATCTTATACTTATCAGAGAAGAGTGCAAATAATAAAATTAAACCTCTTTGGGTGCTTAATCTATACTATTAATAATCTGTAAACCCAAACAGATAGGTTTAGAAAAATGGAACAATCCAGGGAACTGAGGTTCATTGTCAGCTCATATTTTGGCCTAATAGAGGTATGAAGGTCTGAATGCATAAGAAAGTGTGATGCAGGTTGAGAAAAGACACTGAAATTGTGCTCTTATCGACAGAATTATGATTTGAATTGACAGTTAATTGACTCATTAAGAATATGCGCTTTATCCCATTACCACTTCTCATGAATCATTCAAAATTCCTATCACACCTACATGTACAGCATTAGATTAGCAAGAGCTGTTATTTCACACAACCGCATATCAAATCATATCATATCATATTGTGTCAGAGAACTTGGTTGAAACGTAAAGACAAATAGTTCTTAATCTAAAGCTATTCAATACCTGAACTTTTAATGATGTCTTGTACTGTTTCTGGATGACGGACAGCTATCAATGAAAAGAAAGGTCCAAACCAAATAGGTACCACCTTGGGGAACAGGGCAGTCTTCTCCAAGCTGTACATAAGGCCTGCCTCATTGGGACCGGGATACTATAGATGAGAAAATACAACAAACTTTTATTTTATTCCTTGAGGCCTTATTCCAGGTGGTCATTACGCACACAGGCATTGTTATTAGACATTGCTTGTTGCCCTGAACCTGTATAAATCCTCCTTCAGAATTCTCTGCCCGAAAGGCCTATCAGAAAAAAGTTGTGCTGTCTGAGGCCTGAATGCAATACTGCCAAGCTGGATTTCTTACTATCATAAGGTTTTATTTTGCATTTCACATATGGACTTTGTCAAAACAGTATGATGATTTCTGTCACATACACAGAAGCTCCACTTTATGATATTGCAATGAACAACTGGCAATGTACACTTGAACATGCGCATTACAAGCATGCTATTGTACAAGGTAAGCAGGTAGGATTGACAAAACCAAAGGATTGATGATGCATTTGTCCTGTACCTGTACTTTTTAGTATATCTTTCATGGTATCTGGGTACCTCAAACCCAAGGCAGAATGTGCAAAACCTGCCCAAAAAGTCTCGGCAAATGGAAATTTCTCTGTGCCATTTCTAAAATATGCAAGACCGTCTTCACCTACACCAGGAAACTAGAGAAAAGAAAAATTCTCAGTTTCAAATCATTATCTTCAGTAAGATGCCTAACGCAGCACGAAAGTGTCCAGACACATTCCTAAAGGAAAATATTGAATGTTATGTGTAAATGTGTCACTGAAACCCTGAAACAAAAATGAATCATGTGGTGTTTTCCACAAAATGGAGAAAATTAATATACATTGATTGAGAATAATGAAGCAGGAATAATGTAAGTTGATCTTCTAGATAGTTTGTTTCTGTCAATTAATTATTAGAGCATTTGAAATTGTGTCTAATTAAAAATAAACAAGTGAGATGTTGAGCTTCATCATCAGATTTATAAGCAGCAGATAGGAGAGAATAGACTTTTAGTAGCGGCTATGTACTGCTTGTGGTCAGGCTGACACACTGAAAGCAAAGAATAATATTCCTATTTCGATGTAACGTAGAATAGCGCCAATTCTTTTGTAATACCTGAACTTCTTATAATATCTTGAATAGTTTCAGGATGATGGAGGCCTATGGTTGGGTGAATGGCACCTAACCAGACTGATGACAGTCTTGGTCTTATAGCAGTCTTTTCAAGCCCATATGCCAATCCTGCCTCATTTGGACCAGGGTACTAATATAAGAAACAAAGAGAAAAGGTACTCAAGTTTTTGGAAAGAGTTAAAATTTCCTGGAAAAAGATAACGGACAGGTTGTACTATCATGGTTCCCACTAAAATCAAAACAAAAAAGGCATTATCACACTTATGAAGCAGCGACAATTATGATGAGACACAAAGTCAATTCATGACTTAAACAGTACATCATTCTATTATTTGTTTTCTTGTACATAATATCAAACAATAGAAGATCAAGGCCTTTAGGGAAGGCTGAAACGTTGTTTTAGGGGTAAGAAATTATCTCAAAAAAACTTATGTTCCAAAGTTGATTAACTTTTACTCCATATGGATCTTGGAACCAATATCATATTTGCCACTAAGAAAAACACTGCTTGTGAGCACTTTTGACTATTCAGATTAATGAATTTCTTTTCCCTAATAAGTCCATAAGTCCAGCAACTGAAACTCTTTCTCTGACCTGGGCTGTCATGATAACTATCAAGACAACTTATAACTATGGGAATATAGTGACAGTAGTGATGATAATTAACAAACTCAGATAACACCCTGCCAGATACATATTTTTGTGGCTTTAGTTTAAAAAAACACCTCAGTCAGGCTACTTCACAACAACTAGACTCAATTTGCACCAAGGGGGAGGAGATGGTATACGGCTACCCTATACTTTATACCAGCACTCTTATAGCAAACTTATCTAAAAGTTGTAGGCACTCTATATTACCCTCAACTCCCACAGGACACTTTCCTAGAATTCTACTATTCATTTAACATTTCCTTAGTGAAGTTTGGAAATTGATAGTAGTTTTTTCCGGGTCAAATTAACTTTTGGAGCTTTTAGACAATCACTTCATTTAATTTAGAATTTGAACAAAAAACTTATACTAGCTCTGGAACAAAAAGAAGAAAAATATGCCTAAGGTAAAAGTGAAGCATCAGCATGTATTCTAACTATAAAATGATTCATACCTGCACTTTTTAAGATATCTTTAACTGTACTTGGATGCTTTAAATTAAGCATCTGATTTGCGAAACCAATCCAAAATGCCTCTGCCAGTGGCTTCTCAGCTGTTCTCTTTAACCAATAAGCTATACCCTTTTCGTTAAGACCAGGGAACTACAGAAAAAAAATGAAAATACTGTGGCAAGACTACTAGACACATTACATACTTCATAATGATGGTTTTAGAATTGGTCATATTCTATCATCCATAAATCAAGAACAATAGGAATAGGAAGTTCTACCTCTCAGAACAGCGAATTGGAATATATGTGTCTTCACTCCAGTTGATTTCTGTGCCCTTTACCCAGAGACAATACAGTTACAAAGCAAAAAGTTAAACTATTAGACTATGAATAAACTGGTTAGATGAAGCTACACAAGAATAAATATTATTCCTATTTCAATCTAGCATAGAATTGCGCCAGTTCATTTGCAATACCTGAACTTCTTATGATATCTTGAATAGTTTCAGGATGGTAGAGGATAATGGTTGGGTGAATTGCACCTTGCAGTCTGTTCAAGCCTATATGCCAGCCCAGCCTCATTTGGACCAGGGAACTAGTATAACAAACAAAGAGAAAGGTACTGAAATTATTAGAAAAAGTTAAAATTTCCTGGAAAAAGTTAATAGACAGGTTCTACTATCATGGTTTCCACTAAAATCAAACAAAAAAGGCAATATGGCACTTATATAGCAGGGACAATCATAAGGAGACACAAAGTCAATTCATGACTTAAACAGTATACCGTTCTATTATTTTCTTTCCTGTATTGACATTACATTGCATAACATCAAGCAATAGAAGGTGGGTTACAAACTCTTTTTTTTTCAAATAGGGAAACGCAATTGGTGGCCTAGTTTGTATCCTTAAAAAAATACCCAAACAAGTCATGATGATTCTCTTCATTTTCAACTTCTTTTGAAAATTCAAAATAATGCTCTTCCTCTAGATAAACAACTTAGTTTACATTCATTTGCAAGTTTAATGCCTTTAGAACAATCAGATATATGCTTTAATTGTTTGCAGAAAATAATCATAAAAGCAAGAATCTGAAAGCACTGTTTATTAGCACTTTTGACTAGTCCAGAAATTAAAACTCTTTCTCTATCCTATTGATTCTCCAATGCAAAATTGCCTTCCTCATTTTTATACACTTTGTTTCTTTGATTTGCTCACATAGCACAAATGCACCTTATACCTTGATAATCAAGATGATAATAACATCTCTTTATTCAAGCAGTTTGATCTCTACTCTAGCCACATATCTTTTCAGAAAATGTTCAAGTTTTCTGACAGATTTTGAGACAGTTTCTTAGATAACCAAAGCTGAAAGAAGCAGACATTTTTCTATAGAATAATCAATTAGCCCCTGTATGTGGTCACTTAGTCTACCGTTGCTGAGTAGGAAAAGCAGAAGACATGTCATAGTTATACAAATACAAAGGTACATTCTGAAAGAAAGAAATGACAAAAGTTAACTACTTCTGGTATAACCAGAAAGCTACTATAACGTCATGCTTTGATGTTGTACAGAAACATTGACTGTCCCCTACCTGCTGTTTTCAGAATTGTTTTAATACTTCTAGGGTGATGAAGTGTCAGCAAGGGATGAAAGAAACACATCCAACCTGGATCCACATAGGGTCTCTTAGCACATCTTGCTATTTGATAGGCAAGGCCTGCATCATTTGGACCAGGATACTAGGGCAGCCAAAATGGAACAGAAATAAATTATCAATATCATTGACTAGTATTTTTTTTCCATCAATTGAAATGGATTTTATCACTAGGGTGAGAGACAATCAGGACAGGACCATGCAAATGAGGTTGGCATTCGTGATGATTAATGCTTATTGAATATTCCTTCACAAGGATTTTCTGGTGGCACCTCATATTTCCACAGTTAAAAAGCATACCCAAATTTACCCTACACTATCATGTTTGGTTGAATACTCTTATATTGAATAAACTCTATCATTCTCCATATCATACTTCTTAAAGTTTGCAATGGTATCATCTAAACACAATATTGATACATAACAACTATTTGTTGCAGAAATTGAGTTAAAACATCCTAGGTTTTTTCAAAAAGAATTGCCCTGGTTCAAAAGGAGAAAAACAAATAACTACACCATGAATTACAAGCAAACTCATTTAGCTTTACCATATCATCACAATGAATGGTCCAGTAGAAATCAGACATTTTCTCAATAAACGTGCCATCCAGCATGATAGCCAAATAATTCTAAATTAATCCCTGATTAACATAAATGGTTATTTTTTTGCAAATCTCTGTGTAGTTTTCTAGAAGGTAGGCAGAGTCTTATGCAAAATGATACACATATTTTTCAGTGTACCATTAAAGGCGAGTTACATGTACATTTGTGGCATGACATTGCCAGTCAATTATATTGCATATTTGAGTATAATGGAGTAATTTTTTATAAAATGTAACACTTAGACAAGTTCACTCCTCCATATAAGGCACTTGGTATACATGAAACTTGACCAATAAGAAGGTCTCTTCCTGGAGGTGTGTCTGGCACCGTCTGGTGTTGACTGTCCGACATTGTCGATCCACCATTTTGTCGGTCAAACTGTGCAAAACTACAAACAGACCAACTGTCAAACTATTGACTATCCAGTATTGTAAGAACTAAGTTGAACAAGTTGTAGTAATCTATCATAGATTTTATTCCAGTGTTTGCAAAGACATATATCATGGTCCATTTCTAAAGAAACATTAGATGTTGTAGGAAATATGCTGAAGGGAACAAACGATTTCTTTTGTCAAGATCATATCTTGACACTGAAAATGTATATATAACACACGCAAAAAAAACAAGGAATTACTGCAGGGGTCTTGGTTTTTCAGCATGTAGTATCAGCATTTTAATGTCACTGTATTTACAGTGTAAAGTAATATATACATGATAATGTTAGAACACATGTAAGCTATTTTCTCATGTATGACCCACTGGCCTTTTGACTGTAAATACTGACAATATAATATTCATAAGATAATTAATAAGATACGCAGTTTGATTTCAATCTTATTTTGTTGGACTCTTTCATTATTTTATATACATACTGTGCATAAGGAAAGTTTTGCTTTCAAATCTATAATTATATTGATATTGATATTGATATTTCATCTTTTACTGATATCTGCAGAATCAGAGATGGTATCATTGGGTTTAATAAATCTAAATTTCATTGGAATTTTAATTGTTTATTAATGAAGAATAACAACTTAATCAACATGCAATGCATAGGCAATACACATCATTTACTCTTTGTTTGTCCAACCTTGTTTGGCTTTGCCCACTGTCTGGCAAACTGAACTTGTTTTTTGCATTATTGTTGTATCAAGCTGGGTACACATGGCATTTTAAGAGCAATTAAGGTTCTGAGGGGAAAAAAAGCACAACACAATGCACAAGTCTGCATGCATGAGCAGGGGAAATATTAATAAGAGGTGTGCTGTGCAAACCCTAGTCTAAATACATGCATGCCAGATACATGGGACACACCTGACAATGCCTGACGCAAGGATTAAGACAACTCCAGGCATTTTCTTACAAATATTCAATGAACTCCAGCAATTGGCATGCATTTGGCAGACATACATTTCTAAAAAAATGCCTGGAGTTGTCTTAATCCTTGCGTTAGGCCTGGTCAGGTGTGCCCCTTGTATCTGGCATGCATTTCTTTAGATTAGGGAAAACATTTTGCAATATTGTATACCCCTTTTGGAGTATTACAAGTTCCTACCTGCCGTTCTCAGAAGTGATTTTATGGTTTCTGGGTGGTGTAATGATAACACAGGATGGATGAAACTCATCCAGATAGGATCCACATAAGGTCTTTGTATACATCTTGATCTTTGAAAAGCAAGACCAGCCTCATTTGGACCAGGATACTGGGACAGTAAAATATACAGAAAAACAATTCTAAAACTTTTTTGTATAAATAATATGTTATAATGTATAAGAAAACACATCAACACTTGATTCTTTTCCCCATATGAACCTGAATTAATCAACAGAGTTAAAGTGATAGAAATGTCTTTTATATTTCTATCATTTTTTCCAAAGAACTCCAGCAATCATTTCATTCCAAGCAAATAGTATCCATAGAATGTAAAGCTCGTAGCTACATTCTCTTGCACATGTCTTCTAAATTCAACCACTGCTTTTATACCATATAGTCACCATTGGCATTATTCCAAAAATGAACATTTCCCTGAAGTAGGGTGGACAATAAAGATTTACATATATAAAATGCGATATCAGATTGAAGAGATGGAAGTGCAGGGTGCAAAATAGTGAACAGTTTCTCCCCATTATAAAGCATTATAATTGTTCAAATTTATTCCATTTCCTTGATAAACATGCTCAGACAAAAATGTCTCTTTCACTGTGACACCCTACTATCTCACCAAACACAGATGCAATAACAGCGTTAACATGGGAACCAACAGGAAAGGGAAAAACATTGTCAACCAAAAGGAACTTAGAAAGTTTTGAAGGAAAGAGATTCATTTAGATGGAGATCCTGAAACCAAGGGCTCACCTTAGCAAACAACCTTACAGAATGGAGAAAGTTTATTGGGGAATATATATGACACAAGGCACCAAGGAGAAAAGTAAATACAACAAAAATGATAGTTACATATTCAACAATACCAGCTTCAATAGCCAAACAAAAGAAAATACAATCTGTCTGTACAAATGCAAGATAACCTATCCAGTAGTACAAGAACCGCAAATGTGGTGAATGTACTTTTTAAAGTACTGCTGCCTACCTGAAGACCTCAGAATGGTTTTCACCTTTTCTGGGTGCCTGTATCCCAACACAGAATGAAAAGGACCCATCCATAGTGCTTCAATATGGGGTCTCTTTGCAGTTCTTGATCTTTGAACAGTCAGGCCTGCCTCACTTGGTCCAGGATACTGAAGTAGCCAAGATGCAACCAAAACAAATAAGCAATATCCTCAGGAGAAAATCAAAAAT
>JAVSBT010388071.1:0-10940 GCA_033118115.1 Pharyngocirrus eroticus
GAAATTAAATCTGAAAATCCAAAGTCCCAAACAATTAAAAAGGCCAAATCCCAATTCCCAAGGAACCCCTCCCCCCCTCTTATATAGAAAATCAACACTTTTAATCTTGCCTTTTTATTTCTCTATCAAAGAAATCTGTGGAAGGCCCCTTTTTTCAAGATAGGATATACTGTAGGTAAAAAGAAACCAAATTCAAATAATGCTATTTCGCAATGAGAAAAATAAAACGAAATATACAATATACAACATCAAACATGAATTTCTTCCTTTTCTTTTCTTAATAATCTAGTATAGTGTACTACTAAATTTCCAAAACCTGCCAATTGTGACTTTTCATTTTGCTTAGACCACTGTTCTTATTGAATTTCATAAGTTAGTAGAATATATAAATCCCTGATAAACTAAAGAATGTTATGTCTTACATCATTATTCATCATCAGAGTACTGAATCCATACTGCAATAATCAACATAAAAAATATGTTGATGTAGTTGGATTTAAACCCATAACTTTAGATTCACCTTTGTCAACAATTTTCCTCTGAAATAAAGGTTTATGGCCCAATGAACAAGTATGTAATGTGTTGAAATATGCAACGTTATCAAAAATGTAATCAATTATATATAATAGATTTCCTCCTAACTTTATATATATTGACCTATTTTTGTACAACAAAGTCCTCTATTCATCTTTGACCCCACAGCATTAGTCTAAATTTAGTTTAGTTTGTAGTGAAGAATTGAAAAAAGTTAGAATTTAAATCAGGCCCATTTGTGATGCCCCACTAAGAATCATTGTATTTACATTTAAATCAATACTTGATAAACTATCTCAACAACTAGATAATTATTTGAACAACTTGAAAAGTCTACAAATATTAAGTCCACATTTATGTTATCCATTTTCATGAAACAGCAAAAGACTTTTTACAAAGTTGAGGATTTAAATCAATGTTTAATAGTGTGAAGAAGGCAATTTAACACCATATTTATAACATACAATAAATTGGCTATGAACGTGATGGATATGAATGGTGGAGGTCAAAGTGAAATGTGATGGTCATATTGACTTTGGGTGTACTTTCTAAATCAACAAACAGACAGTGATTTGATTTGATATGTTGGTCAATGTGTGAAGGTTTAGTAGCTTTGGTCCTTAAGGGGAATTGTAGCTTAACAGTTGAGTGATCAATCCCCTGGTCACCCCATGTCTGTGTCCTTGGGAAAGAAACTTAGTCCCAATTTCCCTTTTTAACCCAGGAGTAACTTGCAATAGACTAGCTTCCTGTCCAGGGGGAGTGAAAGATCTCAGTCCCCTTATGGGCTATATTAGCTCCCGAACGACTTTACATTTTTACCTTATATTGGTCCTGTGTCCTATATTATGGAAATTGAATAGTAATTTTCATTCTGAGAACTTGTAATTGTGTGCAGATAAATGTGGGCTACTGTTTTCAATATTCACAGGATCTAATATCACTAGCTATTGTATTTGGTATCTATGAGTCTTAAAGCTCAGTAAAAAACAAAAATGGACATTTCAAACTTATATCTAAACTTATAATAATCAAGGATAAAAAAAATCTTAAGCCTAGGAAATCCAGAGAAGCTATAGCAATGATAAACATTGGCATTGAAAAATGTCTTAACCTAAAACGAGAATTCAAAACTATTTCACTTGGTTTTAAAAAACGTTTTTGAAATATATATGTATATATTTTTTGGCTTAAAATGTGAGCATTGAGGTTTGGAGGATACTTGTAGCCTAGGATATGTACACTATTATAAGACCCACTGTGCAATCAAAGCAACGAGAGACATGGTTCCATTTGAAAGCTATTTCCTGTCCTTAAGGTAGAGTTTCACAAAATAGTCATGTGATTAAACTGTTCAACATTATTGTCTGTTGCTGATCAAATAATTTCTACATTATTTGATCAGCAACAGGCAATGCCTTATATAAAGGCCACTGCCCCTAAAAGTTGTCAAGACACAATTTCTTGCCAGAGAGAGGACAGGAAATTCAGAATACAAGAAAGATGTATACTAAGTTCTTGCTTGGGATATTTTTCAGTTGTACATTTATATGCATGTCTAATGCAGATTCCAACACTCCATTACCACATCATATAGTACTGAGGGATAACACTTATGAATTTTTCTACAACTATGATGAGGAAACAATCACCTTTGAAGTCCATGTCAAAACCCTTGGTTATGTAGGTTTTGGAATTAGTCCTTCTGGTGGAATGAAAGGTGCTGATATTGTCATAGGATGGGTAAAAGATGGAACAACCTTTTTTCAAGTAAGCGCTTGCAACTCTAAGACACTTTTAAAAAAATTACCTATTTATAACTATACTATTTCACTTCAAGCATAACTATGCTTATATCATAGTCTAATAGTTTAACTGTGTGTTTATACCAATAAAAGATCAATTTCTTCCTATATACTTAGTCATTTTAATAAAAAAACAGCCTCTTTTTTTACATATTCATATATTTTTTTTAAAACTATGAACATGAGGCCATTATAAACCTATCTATAATACAGAAAATGTATTGTATGTATTGAAAAAGTGTAACAAACAAATTTGAAAATACATCAGCTAGTTTCCTATCTGATTGACATTATAGGACCGCCATGCAAAGAGACATGGCATGCCTCTGATTGATAAACAACAAGACTGGGAACTTTTATCTGGAAGTGAAAATGATACCCATACAATTCTAAGGTTTAAAAGAAGTCTCACAAACTGTGATCCAGATGATATGGATATAGATGTAAGTGTTTTTTTTTAATTCATTTCTTTCTATTCTAAAAGAAATGTCTTTGCT
The DNA here is from genome assembly GCA_033118115.1 of Pharyngocirrus eroticus. Taxonomy (NCBI): domain Eukaryota; kingdom Metazoa; phylum Annelida; class Polychaeta; family Saccocirridae; genus Pharyngocirrus; species Pharyngocirrus eroticus. The sequence goes on from JAVSBT010388071.1 coordinate 2,837, forward strand.
TGCTTGAAAAAAATATTTCAACATGTGTGTTTACATAATTAGAGTTGAAAGAAACAGTGACCTTTTTTGAAAGATGGATTTGTGCATTGGTACATGTAAACCAGAAACAAGCCTTTAAACTTTTAAACAAAGGCTCTTTATTCCATTTAATTACAAAACAATATAACTAAAGTAAACAATTTACAAAAAATGGAACAAAAATGGACTGAACGCCCAATGGCGAAAATCAAATGTAATTTTTGTATTTGAACATAGGAGGGTACAACTCGTATCATTTGGGCTTATAACTATAAAGACCCTACAGGCGAGGAAAGTGTTTTCTATCATGGAGCTGAAAAAAGAGGATCCTTCAGTGTCCAACTGATCAATCATAAGTCAAAAGCCCCAGATCTTCCTGAGGATGCTTTTTCGTTTGACATCACAGTGAATAAAGTAAGCCTCATTTTCTATCCTAACCAATTAATGTTGAACCTATGTGTTATCCTTGATATAGACAGGGATTTTATTTTAGAGCCCTATCAAATATGAAGAATATGTCTAGAATTCACACTGAGACAGTAATGAAATGAACCCTATGGGACCTATTCTGGGAATGTTTAGAAATGGAATGCATCATGTCAGGACACAATGATTTGATAGTTCCAATTTAAAATCAAAAAAGAAATTATTAACGCTAAACGTACCTTTGATGATATTTTTAATGATTACCATGTCAAATAACATTATTATTACTCCTAGTCCTACTATTAACATCAATTTTAGTCATAGTGTCACTTTTATTGTCAAGTCAATGTATATAAAAGCATTTGATACCAGTACATTCTAGGAAAAGTCATTCACAAAGATATCTCCACATCGTTCAATAAATGTCTTGAATTTTCTTTTAGGTTACTATCCCTAACTATATGACAACATATTGGTGTGAAATCATTGAATTGCCAACCTTAGATAAAGATCACCATTTGGTCATGGTAACTATTATCTTTGAAAATAATCAAGCTTGGAGAGTTAATGTGTTAAAAATAATTATCAATATTCTATTCACAATTATGGATATTAATCTCCTATCACCTTTGTTCTGATTATTTTTAAAGGTATAATCAATAACCTAAATACATTTTTTAGTATCTAAATGTATTTGAGACAATCGACACTATAATAAGCCACATTATCATCATCATCATCATCATCATCATCATCATCATCATCATCATAATTATTATATCATTATTATTATTAATAGTAGTAGTTGTAGTATCAGTATATTATCATCATCATTGTTATTATCATCATTACTAGAAGTACTAGTAGTATCATTATAAAAACATTAAAAGTATCACCATTGAATTTAAAAAAAAAAAATTGATTTTGATTTTTCAGTTTGAACCTTTGATCGAAAAAGGAAATGAAGCACATGTTCACCATATGATAGTTTACTCATGTCATGATGAGATAGCAGCTAATCTTGTCGGGAAAGGTAGTCCTTGTGTAGTTGTCAATATGCCATTTGATGAATTGAAAGAAGTCAATAGTACACTCATGCTAGACCCTGTTTCAGGTCCTATGGGAGGATGTGTAGCCATGTTTATGGGATGGGCAGTAGGAGGAGAGGTATGTTAGAAATCATTTTGTTTATTTATGCATATTATGCCGTACCAAATCGATTGTGTGGATGGATTTGTATTATACAAAAAATCTCTTTATGGTTTTCTATTTCTAACTTAATATATAACTTATAAGCATACACAGTTTTCCAAAGATCTGTTAACCCTTAATTTGATATTAAAGCAATATTTTTAATCATTCAATTACTAAGGGAAATTGAAAAAATATGTTTTATCAATCTCAAAAGAAATGTACAGGCCAAGTCCTGATCAGTAAATCAATTTGGTATTGCCTAATAGTGATTTATTTGGTTTCATTCAGCAAATATAAATTCTGCATTTGATATCCCCCAAGATGTAATTCTATTGTTGGCCAGTCCTTTAATAAGATATTATATAAGCCGTCAATAATATTACAAAATTGTTAAAAGAGAATTTATTATTTTAGTGGATTGGTTGCTTTTTTGCATCTTATATTACCACTAAATAACTTATTCGAGTTAACCGGAATACTTATTTAAATACATGTTTTTTTGTTTTCATTTTATGCATTACAGAAATTTTATTTACCCAAAGATGTGGGGTTGACGATTGGACCTTTGAAAACAAGATATCTTAGATTAGAGATACATTACGACAACCCAGAAAGAAAAGAAGGTTGGTTAATACCATTGACTATGAAAAATACATTTTGGAAATCCTGTATAAGATTAATATTATCCTGCTATTTGGGGAGTAATCTAATAAGCATGTTAGAGCATATAAAACAATTAAGTAATTGTAGCTTGTCTTTTTCTACACAATTAGTGTCTCTTACAGCAGCTAAAAAAATTACTTGACACGAAAGATAAGGAATCTAAGATGACGAATTGTAGCTATTATCATGTTCTAGTAACAACTCATTTTGTCTATTTCCCTTGAGTTGTAAGAGTTAAATTAATTTATGTTTGTTAATAAATATTTCCTTTCATTAACAATTCAAACATTTTCCAAACATTTTTATACATACAAAGTGAAGTGACCTTTTATTGAAATGTACATAATGAAGTGCTGAAACCAAAAATGTATACTTTATCGTGTCAACACTGAAATTGGCAGATGAGATCAAATCTGCTGAGAGTTGATTGACAAAGTAAATTGTATCCTCCATCCTTTAGGTATTGTTGACTCTTCTGGATTTAGATTGTGGGTTACCCCTACTTTTAGAAAATATGAAGCATCAACACTAATAACTGGATACTCAGTTTTTCCAACCCATATAATCCCGTACAATGCAGATGGGTACTTAAGCCGTGGATTCTGCGCTTCAGAATGTCTTTCAGAGGTAATTGTACACTATAAGAAAACAATTTTAAGAAACTTTTAACAATCATGATGTATTTTATTTCATTATAGTGACATGTTCACTTTTTCAAATGTATATCTTATTTATACAGGACATTGCATGCAAACAATGAACCCAGCCACTCATGGGCTTACAAGTCACTTCAAATATATTACAAAGAAAAAGACCAAATAATTGTATTACTATATAATTAAAAACTGTCATCAATTCCTAATAATAATTCTAATAAAATTGCACCAATGGGAGAAAAGGAAACAAATTCTATGTATTTTTGTTCAAAAAAACGAATGATGTTTCATTTGAACGATATCTATTTACCATGTTCTCGTTGTCAGGCAATGGCAGACCGACCAGAGGGTATAAAGTTACTTGCAGTTTTGGGCCACACGCACACAGGTCACTCAATTACAGTCAGGCACTTTAGAAATAACACAGAATTACCACTAGTGTTTCAGGACAAAAATTATGACTTTAATTTTCAAGAATTTAGACATTTGAAGGAGGAGAGGACAGTACTACCTGTATGTTAGATCTTCTAAGTATATGTTATTTATACCAATGCATTGTTGTTGTTTTTATGTACGACTATCATTAAGCTAGTCTAGTTGCATTACAATGATAGTTTCAGCTGCTGTAGAATGGCTTTATGTAATTTAAACTCGTTTGCTAATTTCATGCAATTTTTATTTTGTTTCAGCACTTGATTAGCTACATTTCAATATCATAGAAAGGTCAAATTTGATGAAATTGTGACCTTTCTTTCAATATGTGGACATGTTGTATCTGTCTAGACTTTATGTTAAAGAAAGTGACCTTCCATTGAAATGTACTAATTGAAGTGCAAAATTATCATAAACTTTTGCTGGTAAAAATAATGTATTCCATAGAAACCCAATCTGCATTAAGAATTGTTTTAATCTGCTTTGTAATGTGTGCCTATTTTCATTTCTAGACTGACAGTTTGGTAATTGAATGTAAATACCAAACAACAAAACTGGATAGTGTCACTTTTGTAAGTAATTAATTTTAGTCATGATTACTCTTTTCCATCCCAAGTATGGCTCTCAGTTCTAACACATAAATGGCATTATCCCCAAAAATATGTTAATTGGGTAATATATTTTGTGTCGATTATTCCTTGGAAATCATGATTGTGTCTTTCAACCTTTCTTTTTCTAAAATTGCATTTTATCTGCTTATTCAGGGTGGCTGGGGGACCAATAATGAGATGTGCATGGCCTTCATTTTGTATTACCCTGCAATAAAGCTGTCACAGTGTCTTTCGTCCCCAACCCCAAGTCAGATACTTGCAGGACTGGATGTTGAAACAAGGTAAGGCCATTCCAAATTGATAAGTTGATTGATGGGTGCAACTGACCCATTTTGTGAAAACATGTCACATTTACGTGGAGGTAAAACATTTTTTAACAACGATCAACTGACCAACCCATTTTTTACTCCAAAAAACATCCATCTTCGATCATTTTGGAATGCCCTAAGCTACAATAATCTTAGGGCTGTTTGTTCACCAAAGGTGATTAGCCTGCATAAAACAACCAGGTATGAAGAAGGAAGCTGCCTCTGAAAGTATAAAATGCTTTTCAGATTATTGTATTGTTTTCAACATCATCTGGTTCTTAGTACTAGTATACATGATAATGGTATGGGGCATCTGGGTTTCACTTGAAACTGCCATGATATGAAATGGGGATTTTAACATGGTATACTAGCATGGCTTGCCATGCAGGACACTCTACACAGTTGCCCTTTAATGTTCTCTATACTTGATGCATGTGAGGCCCTTTATCTAATGATTTTTACAATCAAATTGCAGACCACCAAATTATGACACTGTCATCTCTCCACCAAAGTATGCTGGTCAAGACCTTTTTCAAATAGTTTTGGATAAGGATTGGAATGACAAGAAACTGATCAAGAAATTAGAAACTGCAACTACTGCAGGATCCCATATGATAGAGTGCTTTTATAACCTAGAAACATTTTATGAGGTAAGTTGAATAAATCCTATAAAACAGTGATTGCCAAGTGTAATTTGATAGAGAGCTACACTCACTCTCCTCAAGTCACACTCATAAAGTGATTGCTCTTGTGTTTTTAAGAGTTCTGGTTATGGGTATACCAATGCCTTCCCTTTGGTGCGGGTAATTTAAGAAATCGTTTTTAAACAATTTCTTTTTTAAAGTTTTTTAAAAAGCCTTTAAAAAAGCACTGGCTAAAAATGCTGCTAATAATGATCAATTCAAGACACGATTTATATTTGCCCTTCAAGATTTAAAACTTATTTATTTTCAAAGACTTTGTGCTCTCTTGACAAGTTTATGTAAATCTTGACTAACCCTACATGTATGTATTCTTTTTTCAGTCTTCTAACACTGTTGTCAACTTCAAGATGAAAGACCACGAAGAAGACAACACCTGCAAGGCAATTGTTGTACCAACAGAAAGACCTAAGGTTAAAAAGACCAATGGCGGCAGAAGCTCGATGTGTGCAATATTTAATTTGTTGCTTGTGTTGCCAGCCTTAACGATATTCTTCAGCAATGTTTGATTTTCATATTTACTGAATGTTTAAGTGAATTAACATACATTATGTCAAAACTTTTGATCTAGAATGTAGCTTAATTTACATGTAATTAGCATATTATTAGGTAGTTGACAAGGAGGACTGCAATCATTATTGTGTAAAAGTACTCTTCTCTTAAAGTTATAACTTATATATTTATACAATATACAAACTAGAGAAGATAGATGAAAAAAGGTTATCTTGGCAGCTGTAGCTATTTGATACATTCATATAATTAAATAAATGCAATATCATGACCACAAAAATGTAGTTACTCTGATTTTATTGTTCAAATTGAGTGATTTTTACAAGTCATTAAACCTAAACAAATATTTAATGTTAAAAACTTGCGAAGTCTGGCACATTTTTCATCAATAATAATTATATTTAACATGCTCTATGCCTTGGCATGAACATGTTAAATATTATGGATTACAAGAATATGATTTTTTCAGGAATATAATTGTTTAAAAATGGCCTTACTTTAAGCATCTTATATTGATGATGCATTTTACAGTATAAAAGTTAACTTTTTTTCTTATAAATCACAATATAATCTACACTGTAATGTGTAGAAACTACCCACAATTATGTCATAACTCATCTAATAATAATGATGTTAGAGTAAAGCAAAATAGAGCCATACTCGAGCCATTAACTGATTAAGGTCCATCAGGCCGGTGCTTATATCCAGTTTCTGTATCAAAAGCGACTGAAAGCTTTCAGGATACTAATCTATTGCTGGTTACTTTCCCAGAGTTATTATGGTACCCATTTAACGTCTCCTGGGTGAAGAAAGGAAATCAGGACTAAGTATCTTTCCCAAAGACACAGACATGGGGCAAGGCAGGTGATCGAACCCTCTACCTTCTGATCTCTAGGCACATGCGTTGTCACTGAGCCACCATGATGCCTAATAATTATGTTAGATCTCTAGCATTTGTGCTGACATCTAATGAGCCACAAAAATGACTTTCTGCTTTTTTTTCTATTTCCCTTTCTGTTAACATACCTACATACTCATTCACTAAGGAAAGTCATTAGGTTGTAGAGCTAAATAAATTTAAATTTGAGACTGTCAACAATAGCACCATTTCGTATGGATACTTATCCAAAACGTATTTAGTGTATGAGTAACCCTTTGGGGACACCCCAAATTTGAGATCATGTCAATGCAACCCCCCCCCCCCCACCCATATTCTACAGTTATACATCATGTAGTGTAGGCCTAGTAAAAAAATACCATGATGTGAATTGTTGCACCCAATGATTTGTTCTCAAGCCACAGTAAACATTTTGCTATAAAAAAGAAGTAACAGCACTGTTGTATTGAGGAAACTGGCAGAATTCTGGGACATTGCGTTGTTGAACACCACAGACCTAGCTCTAATAATCAAAATTTTAACTAGTAATCAAATAATTGTATCAATAAAAAATACGATAAATGAATGGAACCCTGCTTCATGGTGATTTACTGTAAAATCACAGTGATGTATAGTATCAACAGTTCACATTAGTTCAGATTTTAAAATGTTGAAAGTTCATTAATGTAATGATATGGTCAAATACCAAATAGCAGACTTCCATTAACTTACTGTACACTAATACTCACATCAAATAAAAAAGTCTAATTTTACTTTTTTTACTTTTTTTTAAAAGACCAATACATTTATTCTGTATTGTCTCCTTGACACAGATGACAAATATAACACAACCTGTCCTGAGTAAGAGGCCTTAAAGGGGGCAATTGCACCATTCCGTAGTAACCTGTACTGCGTCATCAATTTTAAAATCACTGCTAAGAACTACACCAACAGAATATTTATATAGTTCTGAACATATACTCAGCCATACATTATCTATGTATGTTCTATAATTTCCCCAAGTTAGAAGATGTTCATAATCATAATCAACATAGTAAGATAATAATTGCAAAAATGGTGTGTGATAACAATGCTTGATACAAGAGCACTATAGGGACCAACATTCCTTGATGCTATTTGTTGCACCAAGTTTGATTCAAGATTTCAAGGCCTGGGGTCATGATCATGAAAAAGTAAAAAGGTTTGATCAAAAGTTTTAATTTCTATGATGCATGACAAATGGGTGTGTCACAAGAAATACATTATTTTGTCTGAAATGGTACTCTCCATTTCAATATATCCAATGAAATATACCATTATAATACTACATAATATTTATTCTAGTGTTATGGCAGTGACAAATTGAATAATCGGGGTTTTATCTCATATAGTTTGTATATGAATGTGTGTACAGTATAGAACTTTTTTTACAGCCACGAATTGTCGAAACTTTGCTATATTTTATATCAATAGAGTCGATGAACAGACTTGGCACAGAGAATGGATGCTAGCACTTTAAAATTCTGAATAAATATAAATCTAGAATAAAAAAAATTAAAAAAAATTCTACTTTTGATAAAATTTACTTTAAAAAGAATCTTAAGTGCAGGATTAGGAAAAGAATTCAGTCCTCTTTTGCTCCTTAATGGATGGGTACGCGACGTAGATATGGCAATGAGTTGGGACGTCTTATCGTCTATGTTGATGA